>RXPK01001693.1:0-75659 GCA_004143645.1 Protaetia brevitarsis | reverse complement strand
ACTATCACATCTTACCGTTCCCACTTATCGAGGTAGGCGCGGCAAGCAGAGTCTTGTGCAAGTGGCATTCGGGTCTCGGAAATGATTCGAATTGTCTTTTAAAGCCTTGTTCTGGCTAGCAAACATTTGCGCAACATTGCGGCAAGATTGCAGCTTCTGTTCCACTTGTGCAAAAACAAAATGCAAATTGTTGCTGCAGTGATCGCACGACTTTTACAAATTTCTGTGGCCCTACTTGCTGAAAATATTGCGTAGCTATTCACATTGGCACATGTTTCTTGCATCAGTTTGATTTGAAATTGTTAACAGTTAAGTTGATATGTCGCCCGTGAAAGGAATCGCTGCTGCGGCAGTCATGCTTTTGTTAAAAAAGAAAAGGAATAAAACAAGTAAAAATAAGAAAAGGAAAAATTGAGTAAGAGAATGGATACTTCAAACAAACGAATTGGGTTCCATAATAAACTTCTACAAGAACTGAAAATGAAGATGCCGCAGTTTTGTAAATTCATGAGAATCATAGCAGAAGATGTCCGCGATGAGTTCAGAGATTATTTTCTATCTACTGAAGGAGAAGTTTACTGGCAATACCAACACATTTAATTTACTTATTTACCACTTGTTTACAACCACCAACTTACCAGATTGTTTATAGTTGGCGAGCATTCTATGTTTGTAGAAATAAATTTTAATGATTCAAAAAATTCCCATTTACTTTCTTAATTATCACTAGTTCCCTGTCCACTTTTTTCTTTTTAATATGTCGCACTTCCTATAGGAATTTTGTCCGTAGATTATGAATTTTTTTTTGTATTTCATTTTCACAAATATTTAGCTTTTTTGATATCGTTTCAATAATGCTTTGTTTCCTATTGCGATTTTTGTAATCCACATTTGATACCTCCGATAATTCGGGATTAGATTCATAAATTGCTATTAATTTTTGGGCCAACTCTTTTGTCCACGCAAATTTGGCCATCTCGTGCAAACACTCTTGCGACTACGTACAATCGACCGTCGCAAGCGCAAACAGTACGAGCAATCAAAAGTTATCTGTTCACACCTACGCAAGATATATTGCTGCAATACTTGCATCAACAACATCTTTTTGCTGCAATATGTTTTTTGAGCAGTTCACACTTGCAAAAATGGTTTGCTGCAATCAATTTGCTGCAAAATGTTTGCTAGTCAGAACATAGCTTAAGGATTAACAATCGTTAGAGATTATATCTAAAGGAGAAATACTAGGAATTAAACAAACTTTTCAGTTATTGCGTTGTATATTTAATTTTAAAGTTGTAGGTTTGTTTTTTGCCAATTCATTTGATAAAAAATTGTTGTTTTTAACAGAAAAGATTAAGTACTTGATTAATTAAATATTTAATATGTTCATTACACTCGGTGTTATCAAATGGGAAATATACTGCATCTTTTGATAGGCTAGTTGTTATTATATCTTTAATATTTCGTGTTTCTCGGCATTTTTTTAAAACATCATATGAATCGCCTAAAATCAAAAGCGACTAAATCCATTTCATATGTACATATGTCATTTTCCACTATCTTATACTACTTATATTTAATATATAATATAATATGCACAAAACCTTAATAAATTTACGAACACATCGTTCAATAAGTAAATGTTGGACTGTAATGTCTATACAAGCTTTATTCTGTTTTATTGCCATTTTCTCCAATGATCAAATGTGGAGTTAGTCGGTTTTGCTTTTAGGCGACTCATATGTTACTTTCATGATTTGGCGCTCTTTTTTAGAAACATCTTGTTTTTAAAGATTCTTAAAGAAACAAATTTTTAATTTATTTTTAATGCAAATAAATGTGACTTTTCGATAATTTCTTTTTGCTCTAGTTCGCACAAGTCTGAGGTTAATTACTTCTACTCTGTGCTTTAAATCGTATAACCTATATCCTTGAAACATTACGGGGTATTTTTAATATCTATTCTTTACTCTTCAATAAACAATCGAAATCTGGTATTATTAACCCGTAGCGAATGAAAGTGCCCACGAATTTTAGAATTTTTTTTTCAGAGTTTAATGTTATTTCAGTTTGTTGAGCACAATGACTTTATGGTATGATTTCGCCACCCACGAGTCGTAAATCCGTATAGATTATATTGATAAAATTGTTCCGCGACAATTTGTGATGTAAAGTCTTAAATACTAAAAAAAAATGCTTGCTTTACTTGAGAATAAACCGGATTTAAAATTAATGCGTAAACTGATTTTTGATATGTTTATTTGCTTGTCAAAATTATTTACATTTATATTTCCTAGGAGATTCCAAGGTGTACGAAATTTCAATTTCAAATTGATGTCATTTGTCGAAACAAAGTTTGTATTTGGTTAAAGAATTTAAGAACCTGTATATGGCATTTTAAGGGAAGATGCTTACGTTGAACTATTGTAAATAAAAATTGAATAACAGTTATAGAAAGCCTGAATAATGTGTATAGCGTTCAGAAATGATGGAACGTGCCCAATTTTCCTCTGTCACTTGCAATGTACCCTAACTGGTTACAAAAAGGTTCCTTAAATATACAAACAATAAATGCAGAGGTGTATACATACACTGTACATCAAAACTAAGTGATCTTATAAACATATATCATTGTAGGTAATGATATGGTTCGAGCATTTATTTTTTTTTTTTTGTAAAAAAATAAGAGTGTAGGTGAATGTAGCAATTTCAAAAATTTTTCTCTCTGACCATTGTAACACCTCTATACTAACTTGATTAACTTCTTACACTCTGTATAAAAATACGTTACGGTTGGAAAATGAATTTTGTTCCAAAGCATGTAAATATTTGTATACACCTCATTAACTCAACTGCTCGACCTATTTAATTTAATGAGAGAACAGTGGAATTGTTACTGTTTGTGGATGCATCGACTCGTAGAAAATAGGCTGAATTGGCGCCCTATAACATATTATAATTGGAAAATTTAACCTGCACTTCTTTTGTTCAAACATTCAATAGTGAAATTATGAATTGTTTATACTAAATTTTATGTTTTATAATTTCTAGTATAACTGGAGATGATCTGTAACAACGTAGAGTTTGATAACTAAGTTTTCACATATGTATAAATCCGTTGGAATACTTTTCGAATATCGAATTGCTAAAAACACGGTATTCCTAACATTATTCTGTATTTTCATTTTGTATGATACAACCTGTAATATCCCGTATGACCTGGTGGGCCAAACAGGCTTGACGGATTAAACGAACTGCTAATCTCAAAAAAAAGACCCATTCCGGCACAAATAAAAAATTGCTATTATTTACCCATACTATTTAGGTTTTTATGCGCTCAAGTGTAAAAATTGCAAATATTGTCATGGTACAACGTTTTCGAATAAATTAAAGCCCGTCTGTAAAAGATGCGTGCAATGAGTTCTAAACTATTCTACAACCGTTGACAATATCGTACGCGATGCGCCGAATTTCCTGGTAACAAATAATGGATTTTTGCAATATCTGACATCTTATCACACAATCTATAGTTGCTATATCAAATATTGGTTCCAATTTACTATAGGTATCTTTTCGGTATACAAAATTATGTTAGAAAACCTGCTACGATGGGAAGATTGATATCTATCCCTAACCCTTCAGTGTTCTTTAATGATCCCTTTATGAAAGTCATTCCAGGAATTTGCCTTGTTATATCGTTCCAGTATTTCTTGTATTTTTCTTTGACCCATTTGTCTACTTGCTCTCGTGTTGTATTTTTCGTGATGCCTTTTTTGTTAGCTCATCGGCTTTCTCGTCATCTTCGATTGACGAATGTTCCAGAAAAGTTACTTTATTGCGATCTGTCAGACTATTTAGTTCTCGATTACATTCTCAAATCAATTTTGATTGAGGCACCTGTGAAATGGGTGTGAACAAGTCCGCCCAATATATTAAAAGCCGCTTTATTTGGTTGGCACTCATTAAAAAATGTCATTTGATCTCAATCTGGACTGCTTAGGTTAATTTCCATTGATGTATGTACATTTCTTTAATTTTCAAAATCTCAAGAACGCAAACGAGTTAAGCTATATATGATGTTTCTGTTCAAAATCTCCACATGGTCCAGATTTATCAGTAACCTCAGCGAATAACCTGTATTTAGTTATTTACATATTTTCACGGTGAAAAATTGATATTTATATCTGCATTTTATTTATGACAAG
Organism: Protaetia brevitarsis; assembly: GCA_004143645.1. Taxonomy (NCBI): domain Eukaryota; kingdom Metazoa; phylum Arthropoda; class Insecta; order Coleoptera; family Scarabaeidae; genus Protaetia; species Protaetia brevitarsis. Next base: position 71,454 of record RXPK01001693.1, on the reverse strand, counting down.
CTAAATTACACTTCATCATAAACCCGTGTTCCATCTAAAAGTACTACACGAGGTTACCTATTTATTCTAAGTACTACTATGGATTCCATAATTTCCCTAGGATTATTAATAATAATAACAAAAATGTAATAAACCGGTCAACTGTCAGTTGTTATTATGCTTGCGCCCGGGGTACGACTTTAGTTATCTCCCAGCATTTGCCAAGGAGTAAGGGAAAATCGTGGAAAAACCTTACTCTGGGAGCAGGATCTGGGGAAGAAGTCCATGTTACTGATAGCCGGCAAATTATTATTATTATTCTCTGCCTTTTGAAGAGGCATTCTCCACGTTCCTTCAAACTGCTCCGTTTTTCACACATCATGAATTTGAAGTTGAAACAGGATAGAAGTAATCAAACAAAACATTAAAAGTATCTAAAAGCTATAATTTAACACTAATTCAGACCACTAAGGACTATTCATTTATAATAAAAAAACTCCCATCATTCGACCGACTCATTATCTCTAATATCTGTTTCGCGTCGCGACCAATTTAACCTCTTAGCTACTGCCCCAACTTCCGTATGCGACCGCCACTCATCAGAGAGTGGACATTCAAATAAAACATTTCCCGCTGTATCTACCCCACCATACTCACAATGCGAATCATTAACCCTTCCAACTCTACATAAATATGATTTAAAATTACCGTGACCGTTATTAATTCTACCGCCTGATACGATAAATTAACCCTCATTTCCCTAAAAGGTGTAACGCTACCCATAAATTTCCTAGCCCACCCCCATTTAAAGTAATATCCCATCTAGCATGCCAATCATTATCAACTTTATCCCCAAACGCTTTTTTAACTACGCTAACCGAAATTAACCCTTATCTAATTATCGTAGCATCCCCCCTAGATACCGCCTCCTTCGCTAATTGACCTGCCCCTCATTACCAATTGTATCTTCGTGAGCCCTGATCCAAAAAATTGTACACCCCCCCTAACACAATATATCCTAGGTATCTAATAACAAATCACTCTGATTTTTTAAATGCTCTAACTCCTCTAACGTAGATAAGTAAATAAGTTATCTATTATAATTCGTACGTCCTGTATAAATTCCCTGTTTCAACTAATTCTACCTGAAAATATATTGCAAACTTTTGATTATATATTTCAATACCTTTATTATAAACAACAAAAGCCGCCCCTGTACCGCCCTCACTCGTCAACCCATCCGTAAAAAGTTCTAAATCCTCTCCAAAAGTGGCTATAAATTTGTTATAAGTAATACTTTTTAATTCCGCGGGATAAATGCTATTTATATTTACAGGATAACTACCTATATGCTGACGACAAACAAAAATCCTTTAATGAAGTCATCGACAACAAGTTATACAATCCCGTTGCTCCAATCGCGCCAGTTTCAAAGGAATGTTCTCCCAGTGCTTTGCAGTCTATGGGAAACCGTCTCCTGGATTGGTTTTCTGTGGTGATGTCCGATTCAGCGAAACGAAGGAAACCCAGAAACAAGTCAAAAAGTATGTTCCAATAATAAATATTCAAACAGCATCCTACCGCTAATTACATTAGCATTCGCAGTTCATTTCTCGCCGATATGTAAAGGTGAAGTGAGGTGGATGTTCCAACACTTAGATCTAAACAGCGACGGTCGTCTATCGTTACAAGAATTATACGATCTGGAGCACGACCAGAGCGAAGTTTGTTTGAAACCGTTTCTGCAACAGTGCGATATTAATCGCGACGACAACGTAATCCCAGCGGAATGGTGTCATTGCTTCCAACGGACGGAGAGACCCTGTGCGGCAGTTAAGCGCAAAATTACACCCAATTTAATAGGTTTGTATTTTAGATTAAGTCGTAAATTTTAAACGCAAATAATACTGAAATATTATATATTTTATTTAGGGGATTATGTTCCTGATTGCGATTCCCAGGGTTATTACAAACCGACACAGTGTCACAATGCAATTGGAATGTGTTGGTGTGTGGATAAACATGGAGTGGAATTTGCAAATACACGGATGCACTCGAAACCCAATTGTGGTAAGTAAAATTAATAACGTTTGTAGTTAAATTAATGGTTATTCGACCCATATGAAGCATACTACCTACCTACATACGGTTTAACACAGTTTATTTCGTGTATTAAACGCTTACAAATGTTTTATGTTAAATAAATTACAATCAATACATCCTTTTTGCGTTAAAAATCTCCAATTTTTTAAAATAAATTGAAAACTAAGAAGTGACGAAAATCTTAGTGATGTGTAATCAGTTCAGTAATATCACAATAATGTTTTCAATAGGGAATGTTCTGTAGGTCAGACAGTAGCGTACAGTAGTATGTGCGTTAGTTGCCTCCGATGTAAATCGCAGCTATAGTCAATGCAGTTCACATCAGGAGATCTCAACGTTATTAGCATTTGGGAAATCCTTCATCGGTGAGGAGGTGCCAAATAGTCGTTAGATAGTCACAATCAGTGGCGGCTGGTGCGTACGTTACAGACGGGGCCAATACAATGATTGAAGTTCGTGTACTATCGTCCGAAATACGAACATGTTACGAACTTATACGAAGAAATTAGATCATTGTAATGGCCCTTGTAAAACCTAAGCTTCAGCCACCGCTAACCACGATGACTTTACTAGCAATAGTGAATTGACCACAAACAACAATACAGGGTGTATCAAATAAAAAAGTAAATTTTGCTTGGGTGTTAACTACACGACATATAAAGCACAAAACCGTCGAAACCGGATTTCATCATTAAAAAATAAAAAAAGTAAAATTTAGAGCCAAAAATTCTTTAGTCCGGGCCTGATGCAAGGAAACGTCATGTTAAGCACCCGCTAAACGTGTGCCCTTGTAAAAATAGCAAAACTGAGGCATTTTAAATTTCTTCTTTTTATAAAATAAACATTCCTTATTTGTTAAGAGCATTCTACGTAAGTCTACAAAGTATTATTTTTAATATCCTGATAAGACGTTCAAGTTTCACCGGATATGCGATTTCAGTACTTACAAAAAACGTAAATAGTTTTCTTTTGCTTTGTCGAATCAAGAGTTAGTCGTTAATAAACGATACCACATGAATCTGAGTTATTTCTTTTGGATTTATTTAATCAAATAACGCAAAATGAATTGAATCGAATTACACAGAAATAAATGTAGATACAGAAAATTTGCAAACACGCCTTTTTACTATGATGTCGCGCGAAAATGAATCTATACATTCCCGCGCTTTTGCCGATGCATCAAGCTTCGATTTTATTTATATGAAATCATGATGGTCCTGAAAAGGATTGTTTTTTCGAGACGGGAAGAATTTAAATAAAATGTTCGAAGTGGCTTGCGCTCCAAGCGGCGATCCACACAAAACTAACACCGGTAATGGCTGAATGATAGTGGTATGTGGGGGTATACTCGGGACAGCATTTAGGTTGGGCACAGGTGCGGCTCTAGCCCACGGCATTTACAAAATATTTTTTTTCTCGTTAATGCTTACAGATAGACCCCCTGTGCATTAAGACTTCTTGATCGTATATGATTACAGCTGCTACATATTATTATATTTACCTCTATATCTGATACACCCTGTATACTTCTGAGACCTACCGATGCATACGAGTTGCGCGAAATTAGAGATATTCATAGATTATGTTTAGAGCATCCATAAGAATATACAAAGAATAATGCTGAGAACGTTCTCGGAATAATCTTATGAATATTGGAAGAATATTCTAAAGGTATTGGAATACGTACTTATTTTAGAAATAATTTACATGTACATACACAAATAAGATATCATGTATTATACAATAATATGTAGATAACAATTCACCTACAAAATAATTTACAATAATGTAATAATGTAGGGTTATGGTTAATTTAACAATGTTTTCGCACACCGTAATGTCAAAAATAAGTTCATTGTTGCTTAAAAACATAATTACATTATGTAAACTAGTAATACAGTTATAATGCGCTTTCAGCCAAAAAAACGAATCGATGATGTTCTCCAACATATTCAAATAAACGTCATCAGTTAGTATTTCTGTAAAGAAAATAGGCCCAACAATTAAATTACCTAAGATTCCTGCCTAAACATTAGTTTTTTAAAGCTTCTGGGTATGTTCTTCTCTTATAATATGGGGATTTTTATCACTCCAGTATCCTACATTATGTTTGTTCACATGTCCATTTAAGAAAAAAGAGCATTTATCATTAAACCAAATGTTCTTTACCAAATTCGGTTTTGCAATAATCACTTGGGTCATAGTTTCGCAAAATTCTAGTCAGCGGCCGCAATCGCCGTAACTAAGATCTTGCACTATTTGCATTTTAAAAAGAGGATGCTGCAATTTGACGGAAAGAGTTGGTTGGCCCATAGTAAAATTCCCAATTACTTCGATCTCCACCAGTTCATCAACTATCTTATTTGCACACCTTTTGTTTTTGGACACGGAACGTATTTCTGGTCAAAATCATTGATTAAAAATTTTCGCTGTGCCACGAGCGCATTGCTCAGTAAATGGCATCCACCCTCTCAGCAATAGAGTACACCATTCTTAAGGCCGCTTTACAGTTCGCAATTATTTTTATTGCATGCAATAGAAATAGCGCATGCTCTATTCCGTGTATTGCACGCACAATACAAGTAAAATTGCACACAGCTGATCGAAATCCATTGAATACGCATGCGCTATTTTTATTGCATGCAATAAAAAATTGCGAACTGTAAGGGGGCCTTTAGGTAATCCAGGTGAAGTCGAATGACAGCAACTAATGTGGCAGTTGTCAAAAATAATATCAAAAGCTTCTGTATTTCTGGCGTAGGAATATTTATTTTTTTAAAAATATGAATTAAATATGTATCCAATTTCAAATAAATACTATGCGACAGAAATAGGCAGACGTTTTTTTTTTCAATAGTCTTACAAGAAATAAATGGTTAAATGAAAGGCGATGGAATAATGTTACAAAAAGAAATTGATCAGGTGCACAAAAGTTAAAATATATGTAACATTCATTGTAAAATAAATCTACATAATTTTTTTATTGTATTTGTCATTAAACAGATTGTTGTTTTTTCATTGACATTTAAAAGTTTACTAACCAAATACTAATAATAATCATAATTATATCAATTAAATTAAAAAAAGCGCAAAAGCATACACAAAAGATACACATAAACAAATAACATCACAAATATCGTTCACAACGGAGGAACGATTCAGAATTTATAATTAATAAATTCCTCAAAAAAGTACATTGCTTGCTCCAGTATACACCCTTCAGTTTATGACGAAATGCTTTTAAATTAGGAGAATCTGTATGAGGAAGAAGCTTATTTAAAAATAGAATCCATGTTACTTACTAGTGCATTTTTTACAAAAAGTTGTGCCTGTCTTTGGCAGATTAATATTATTGCATGTTGCAGTTAAAAGCTGTATTACTTATAATCTCCACTAAAATATTATGCATATTTATGAAATATATACTTTCCAATATTTTATGTGCATGTTCAACATCTATAATATACTTGAATTATCGATATAGAAATATATATGTAAATGTATAATTTTGCAATATTTAAGTTATAACTGTTCAATTATTGAATAAATGTTAAAAAAATATTCTAAATATTTATTTTAACATATTTCTAACCATATACATAACAAGGTGTGGCCTTATGTGGTAGCCTTTATCTTTTGATTTTTGCCTTACGATCCGCGTTTAAATTCTGTATTATTCGCTTAACTGTGTTTGGTGCCGGTTTCTCTTTTGAGGATACCGAGCAGCAAAGGTATCACCTGTTCTTTATCACTTTATTGCATCCCATAATAATAAACAAATTTTAATAATCTTCGTTCGTATAATTTAACCGTGCCGGCATTTGTTTATAATGAAACTAAGTAACATTTCGTCAATGCTGGATTTGTTGCCGAATGTCTGACTTACTTGATTACCAAAGGCATTTTAAAAAACTACATAAGCTCCTTCTTACACCGTACATACATACATATTTTAGTAATTATCTAAAAAGTACCTTTTAGCGGTAATGAATAGACTTTTTTGTATTTTTAAAGGCAGTTTGATGAAGAGAAGAGTAGGTATTGTATTAAAAAAAAGTTTTGACACTTTTTCAATCGAAAGTTTAACTGTATTTTCAGACCGCTGTATAATGTTTTCGAAAAATTCATCGGATTTCGGAAACTACCCTATACGGTCAACAATTCTACAAATTTCCAAATTTTCCAAGTTAAATACCTTGCAGTTATAAAGTCAGATGCACTCGTCTATCTGTCAAAACAATTTTTTAAAAATGCAAATATTCAATATGGTTGAAATAACACATGTTGTTTTAACAAACTTACTTTAGATTTGACGGGGAATCAAAAATTTAAATTATAGGGTGTTCCATTAAAATAACAAAGTGACAGCCACTTCCGGACAACCGGATGCGCTAGATTATTAAACATATTTTAGTTCAATAGCGCAGGTCGGCTTTAGTATACAGCGAAATGTTAGTATTTCCATGTATACTCTTCATATATCGATCGTGCAGTTCGTCGTGAGACACCCTGTATAGACGAGGTGTGCTATATATCGCAAATATTTAACAAAGATGTAATATATAATCGATGGAAAATATATTGAATAAATATTACATGCTGCATGGGTATTGTCATTACAACCTTTTGTAGAAATGATAACGCAATTATTAAAACTCGCTTTACTACATTTTAAAAATAATGTTTTTCACTTAATTGTTGTGTACGGTTAAGCTTATATACTAATTGCGTTCTTGCAGATTCTTTGGTAAATAAAGCCAGTGATCTTCCAGACAAAAAGAACATTGAAGAAACCAACGACGACGAAGATGACGGCATAGAACAGGACATAGAAGGAAGTGCCGACCATTCCGATAGTTATTAAAGAAAAAAAAAGCTATCCACAAGAAGAAGATTCACCTATAAGAACTGTTTTATAGAGTCTACCTACGCGCGCAGTATGCCAACTGTAAACAGAGGATCCTGAGTTTATTTTTCAATGCTTACTAATGATGTTACAACGTTGTAAATTATTTTTATCTACATACGGTGGACTGAGAGTTTTGTCTTTGTATCATAATGCTGGTTATATACAAATAAATATTGTACAATAACAGTGTCTAGAATAGAGAACTTGTAAAACATCTGTACCTCCGCGTAGTACAGAAGTGTAGTAGGCAATATTATTATCCTTATTATATATATATTTATAATTTCTCATGCCACGCTTATCGGACCGTCGGATTCCGAATATTCCACGCCATCACAAATTCCTACCGTAACCATATTAAGCGTTATTTTTATTAGTTTTAGTAATGTACATTGTACTGCGCTTTATTATTTATTTTCACGACTGATATATGTTGCGTCTACTTTGTATTTTCGTGTCATATTTATTCGTTCCCTTTCGTATGAGGGTTAATTTATGAATTTTTGGGAAGATGAAGTGCAGTTTTCGATGCGCAACAAGTACTACTAAAAAGTGAAGGTTCAGAAGTTTCGATTTGACTCACACCTGGAAGGTTTCTTGGAAAGAACAGATAAGGGCGCCCACCTCAATTTATGCAAATATCGAGATTTGAAAGGTTAAAATTGTCCTCGAAATGATTTTCAGGTTTTTTGAGGTTTGCAAGTTATTATGAACAGTAGAAGTTTCAGTTGTATATTATCCTTTTATAAAGCAGAATCTAACTTACAACTGATGTGATTTCGCTGCCTTCAATTCTTTTGTTTACACACACAGTCACAATAGATATATTATTTTCTGCTAATTGTCACAAGTAAAATAAGTCCTTAAGGGGGTCGGTGCCCATTGTTATTTACTAGGAAAAACTGTATTCTTTGTGTTCCTTTTTTTTTTGAAAACCGCTCGAGCAAATCATTTCAAATTTTCTGTATTTGTTATTTGATACCAAAAGATAATTTATAGTTGAGGGCTTAAAGAAAGCTCTTGGCAAAGAGAACTTACAAAACTTCAAAAATAGATGTTTCCTTTTTCAAATTCGATTTTTTTTCTGGCCCTGCCAAATACAATTCTTAATTAAACCTGATGCGCTTATGTACATATTTAAAAAGAAAATTGACAATAAGTCAATTAACAGCTGAGAAAAACAAACAAAGAATACAGTTATTTTTAGTAAATAACAATGAGCACCGATCCCCCTGAAGAAATTGACTGAAGATTGGATGTGCACTAAACTGGTAATGTTTACTTTTTTTTTTTAATTCTTGAAAGAACCTTATTAATGCTATGGTGAATCAAAAATCTGAATATCAATCACTATTACTCTAACTCGATCCATCTTTTGAACCACGCGTCAGTGGTGGTGGTTTGTGATTAACCTCCAAGGAGGCGCTGAGAATGATGTACAATAGTACTCTAGTGGATAACTGAGACTTTATAGTTTCACGGAAAACTGTTATTTACTTGTATCAACTAGCAACAAACAGCAATGAACCCTTTTAGTTAGATATTGTCACAAATACATGTACATGTCAATCTATAATCTAGCAATGAAAAGGAATTAAAACACATTTATAGTAGGTGATTTCAATATTAACTTTAATGTACAATCAAGAATCACAGAAAAAATTTACGATATTCTGAACACATTTAATCTCCAGCAAGTATTACAAGATGATTCCCGAGTAACAGGAAGTAGCAGAGACGCTTCTCGACAATATGTTTACAAATATTGATCTATCAAATATCGAGAAATGCACATTAAATTAAATCAGGTGACAATTTAAATAGATTTTTCTGCGGTAGATAGTGGAACTATCATCGAAGTGTTTTCGGTGGAGATATAGATATCACCAGTAGAAAATAGTTAGTATAATAAAACAATTAAAAGGAAAAAACACCAAAGATACGTACATTTCCACGAATTTATTAAAAGAGATATGCCAGCAAATATATGCACCATCAATTATTCAATAAATGCATTGGCAGTGGTATCTTTCCTTTGAAGATTAGCAAAGTTGTACCTGTATATAAGAAAGGAGACAGACATGTCAGCCAAAATTATCGGCCGAAAATAAGCCATACCCACCAGAGGTCTGCAGCAGAACACTTGATTCATGAATATGCATTTACTTGAAGTTGACTGGATTTGATTGTTGGTCCTGTGAAGAGTGATGTATTTGAGTTGGTTCCGTCAATGAGTTGAATTGAATTGATTCGCTCATAACGAATCGGTACGCGAATGATTCATTTTACTACTCGAACATATGTATAAACGCAAATGCACGCGAATGATTTATTTCATTATTCACACATTTCGACAGAGGCAAAGCCTATTAACTTGAGAATAGATTAATTTGTCACTATTATTATATACAGTATCTAAAATACTTACTAAGCGAAATGAAATTTGTCAATGTCAATTAATATTATCTGTTTTGCTTTTTATTATTTGATTTTTGACAAATGTCAGAATTTATACTTCATATCTATATCAAAAAATCGTTAAAATAGGCGTTTAATTGCATTTTCGATATTTCCTTGTGTTATTCTAAATATTAACGTTCATTATTTAAAATGTGTAATGAAAAAATATGCATAGTTCATATACAGAATATAGAAAAGATTACCTATAACAGGTACTTGACACTTGGCAGTACTTTGTATTTAAAATTGAAAAACAACGAATATGCTTGTTTATATGAGTAGAATGATTTATTGAATATAGGTCCGTTCAAATTAAGTCATTTTAAGAGGGAGTACCAGTGCGATAGGTGCACGATTCGTGAATGTTTGAATGTATGAATCACTCCTTGGTTACCAAGTGACTTATCCGGCCAAACAACTCGATTCATGCACACCTTTGAATTAGCCAACAGAATGATCAATTATTTGGAAAAGAATAAATACCTGTCGTGGACAGCACGGAAAGAGAAAAGGACAACAAGCATACAACAAATAATGGACCGAATCTATAAGGTTGCTGTATCCAGTAATAATTTGACTCTTTCAGCCACGATATCCTATTGACTAAGCTTGAACATTATGGAATAAGAGGTAATGCCCTTAGTTTATTAACATCTTATCTTACTGGCAGAGTTTAATCAACCTGGTTGAAAGCCTCAAGATCTGAAATAAGAGATATAAACTATGGGGTACCCAAAGGTTCAATTTTGGGTACCTTACTATTAATTATTTATATAAATGATATGCCTTCAAATGTGCTCGGGGCCGAGATGTGTCTCTACGACGATACTTCGCTCGTTGTGAAAACTGCAAATACAGAGAATGGTCCCATCAACACCAACAACCATGCCAAACGCTGATTTGATGCTAATAAACTAAAAGTGGATAATAGTAAAACATAAGCGCTGGTTTTATCTGCCGCATACCCCAATAAAAGCTCAGCAGTGAATTTTCTTGGTATCGTAATGGACCCACGTTTGAAATGGAGTAAACATGTGTATCAACTTGCGAAGAAACTCTCCTCGGCCCTTTGTGCTGTAAAAGGACTTACGCAGTTATAGGCAATACATAAAGCAGCTAAAACTGCCTACTTTGCAACGTTCCACTCTGTCATTCATATTATAACAAACTGCCGAAATAAGTGAAAGATCTACCTTTTGATATTTCAAGAAGCGGAAATGCTGATTGTAGGAGAGTTCTATGGCATAGAAGAATACCTAAATGTTTCATCTTGTTTGTCTTATGTGTTTTACTTTGTCTATCTTCTATCAACTGCTTTTATCTTGAGATTTTTTCTTTCCTTTTTACTTTAAATTTAAATATTTTATGTGAATTATATTAGTAGATAAGATTATTAGAGACAATGGGAGTAAGAACAGGTCGAACCATATACAACCAACAGGTACAAATTTTGGCATATGCGGATGATTTGGTAATTTTAACCAGAAACAAGGGATGTAATAAAAATAATAGAGCAAGGAGCAAAAGAGCAGGGATTGAAAATAATTGAAGAGAAGACGAAATATAGGAGCTAGGTGAACAGCCCACAAATGGACGCTTGCATAAGCAAGGATGGGGCACAAACAAATGTAAGAAATGAGCAATTTAACTACCTGAAAGTAACCATGACAAATAAAGAAGAATAAAGAATGGAAATACAAGAAAGAATATCAAAAAATATGAGATGTTTAGCAGGAGTAGGAAGAATGTTCAGATCTAAGTGGGTAACGAGAAAAGTACAAGTAAACATCTACCAAACATTGTCAGGCCAGTGGTATGTATGTAGTGACTATGGAAGATTAAACAAAGGGAGGCGAAGCGTGCAGTATGGAGAGGAGGGTGTTGAGGAAATATATGGGGGGGTGTGAGAAGAATAACAGTGAGACGAAGAACTAATAAAGAACTCATGCAAATATATGGTCTATGGTATTATTATATGTACATTGCAGTATAGTCATCATTGTTCGGGGTATCACCCATAAGACATATCTGTTTTAATTTAATTCCCTTATGAAAAAAAAGGTTATAATAGTCGTATGAGTGTATAAAAGATCAAGGTTGATTAATTGCTCGATACATAATTTTCCAAAGAGTACTGTATGATGTTATTGCCTCAAAAAAAAAAAATAAACGCAAAGCAATTGGCATCTCTTACTCAAATACATGCCGGCGAGTTAGTGATCCATAAACCTTCCTGGCTTCATTCAAATCACCTTCACATGTGGAGAAAAATTGTTTTCGCAAATTAAGTCCCGATAATAATTTTCGAGCATACCTTTGCCTTACACATTATTATATGACAAAATGAAAAACTAGGTTAACTTTTGTTTAATTTTTCCGAACGCTTTTTTGGTTTTTTTTTAGTATCAGATACAATATGATAAATTTATTATACAATAGGACCGTGCTTGGTTGCTTGTAATAAGTGTGATGCGTAATTTATATTTATGTCAACTTTGAGTTCATATATGAATTTTCAGAGAAAAGCATCGTAGTATGCCATTTCAGAACTCTTGGTTACACAGATATTAAAAACGTTTACTGAAGCATGCGTGCATACAATACAATTTTATTTATTCAAGCGAATGGGTTTGTGAATGCATACGATTCTGTTAAACCACTCGGCTTCATATATGTGCTATATTCATATACAGTACATTATTATGTAAAACTAAGTAAATCGTAACGTAACTTTATACTTTACGTACTGTTGTTAAATTTAGAGGAATTATTTATGATGTGATTTTGATGTCCATTTTTATTATACGTATAATATATTGTTTCTTAATAGATTTAGACGTTTATACCATTATAGAACATACTGTAGCTATTATTGATTTGTGTGTTGAAATATGAGCAAGAATATGACTGTATATATTAAGTATATAAAAAAGGGTATGAATTTTTAAGCGCATCTCCGAACACGACAAGACGATAAACACACACGGTAAATTTATTTTGGTATTAAAACGAAATCCCGCACTCCATTTTAATTCACCGATATATGTAATACATACATACATATATTGCGACAGCATCAATAAAATGAATTAAAGCCACTTTTGGGGACAAATATATATTTTCATTTTTGTAATCCTTGAATGTATTACGATAATTATATGTATATCTGGTTGTATTGTAACTATCCAAAATAAGACAAATAGAACTTAATATACCCTATTTACATGTTTTTATTTAGTAGTATTTAGTAGTTAGTAGTATTCCTATTCTGTGCCTAGATTAGATTTAGTGGTTGGAGTGGGCTGCATCGCTGACGCTTTTTGAGCTCTCTTGTAGAACCATTTTAACTGAAAACCGTCTCTACTTTTGCCATTACTGGAAACCTTGTCCTGCCAGCCTCAATTGCACAGCATATGGACTGGGTTTCTCCCCTCTAGAGATTTGGAAGTAGCAGCATCAAGAGCCTATGTATAAATATGTATAATTGAAGAAATAGAACACTTAGAGTTTTTTATTCAATAGCACAATATTATATAATAATTAATCCAAAGATAGCAAAAAAAGTAAGATAAACAATTTAAGCCCGAACGCACAGTGGTCCAATAACTTAAAAATGTGAATTTTAAAAAACAACTTTTTTTATTGAACAGAAACTTTTACTATGCGTTGCGGGAGGTTGGTTGTGTTGTACTATTTTATTTTGACGTAAATACTCAAAAATAGTGCATAGCTATGAAATTCCCAAACAATCCCCTGTATTAATGTTCTGATTTGACCCATTTATAGGAAGTCTACATTTGCCACTGGATAAATCTTACTATATCGAGTTTGTCTTTTATAAAGCTGTGAAATGTGAAACAGATTTGACATTTGACCATTATTAGCGTTACTGATACGATACCTATAATTAAGAAGTTTATCTGTAAACATTCATAATATTAAAAAGTGAAATTAATCATGGTTAGACCTAAAATACACTGTAAATTCTACATAATTAACGAAATTTTCCTATATACGCCAAAAAAAAATGCTAAACATATAAATATGGAAGTGTTCGAATTGTTCACCCTTCAGTATATCATTCATGCCATCTTAAAATACTGTGAAATTTCAAAAAAAAAATTTAATTTAAAACTGTTGAAATAAAAATCAAAGTTTATATCCTGTTAAAGTAATTTATGTGCTTTTCATAGTGTAAAAATATATAGGATGCCATTTAAAAACACAAGTTCTTATAATACTAAAAAAAAACGATTTTAAAAAAAACAAAAAACTTGAGCATTAAATCTGCGTCAAAAAGTGCCTAAGTAAATAAATTCTATATAAATCCAGTATTGATAAATTAAAAAGTTACAACGGCTTTAAGTTGCATATTTTACGAAAACGCTCTGTATCTCTTATGCTATGAAGATATAAAATACGGATTTCACTAATGATATTTCTCTTTAAATCGAGCTCCAGAAGCTAGGTCAGATTTTGTCTAATCCTTTAGAAATAAAATATCCTGCTATATATTAACCCCAATAACCAAATCAAATTTCCGAATTATTTTTAGTAACTTTAACTAAAGAATCAATAACTATTAATGTAATACAAAATCTAGTAATTTCATGCTTTATGTAGAATTTCACAAAATAATTGCGGGAAATTTTGAATTTGGTTCATTGGGAATGTTACTCTTTCTTCTCTCCGGGTGAATTTATTTGTGAATCCGTTGTCAAAACGTGCGTTTGATTCCACATTTATCAATATCAAAATTTTAAAATAATAATAAAAAAAATATTAATTAATGTTGAATATTTATCATTTATATAATTTATATTATTTTATTTACAAATTTTTAACAAAACCCTATTTCAATCCCTACTATAGCTCGAAGTTTTATGTATGGTGTGTATATGTAAATATATGAATTTCAATCAATTAAAAATAAATATAATAAATTTTTGCACCTTAATTTTAAACCAACCTTCGAATAGTATTTTTTGAAACAATAATTCTAACAACTTGCGTTTAATATTTCTTTATGTGTGTTCTTAATTTTTAGAACTATTTATTTCTCTTTCAAATCAATCAATAATTTTTCGTAACTAATAAATAACCACTTTTTTATTTATATCACCATGTGCAAATACTGAAATCATATAATAGGTAAATACATAATAAATTCCAAACCTAATATTACAGACATTACATTTGTCCCCCCTTTATAAAAAAAATATTTATTATAATATATTTTTTTTATAACAGTTAAAAATACCCAGTAAACCAAATTCAAATTTCCCGCAATTATTTTTAGTAACTTCAACTTAAAGGTATTCAAATAACTATAATTTAAAACAAAATCGTAGGTCTTTTTGTTTAATTGTTGAAGTTACTTAAAATAATTGAGGGAAATTTAAATTTGGTTTACTGGGTATAATAATGAAACTAAATTTAAGTATCTCACACACAAAATCCCATAAAATCAAACATAACCAGAATAAACCCCATAAATTCTGTTGTTTCATAATATTTGAAATATCATGTAAATCAGATTTTTCTATAAAATTTCCATTTATAAATAACTTTCTTACTCATAGAAGCAGACCTTGAAAAAAAGCACTACAAATTATCTTCCTTGAATATACTCAATATCAAATTTATAGTTTTGAATAAACAAATACCACCTATAAATTCTATTATTACCAATAATTCTTATCTTAAGAATAGTAATTAAAGCAACATCATCTGTCTGAATTTTAAAATAATTTCTAAATAAGTAAAATTTGAATTTAATTATGCAATAAATAATAACGTAAAATTCTTTATTTAAAATACTATAATTCAACTGTGCGTTATTCAATTTCCTTGATACAAACGCAATAGGAAACTCCATATAATCATACTTTCGTGTTACTCCTGTTGGACTTTCATCAATCAACCTAATATAATCATGCAATAAATTATAAATGTATAATTATTCTCTTCACAGAATCAATATCTTTTATATTTAAAATAAATTCATTCTTTTCTATTATGATTTTTTTACTATCATTCTCATTTATACCTTTTATATCTTGTTTTTTTAATTCTTTATTACTTCCCTAGTAGCAAAATTTTAATTTCCCACAATAATTTTTAGTAACTTCAACAGAAATGACTCAAGTACTAGTAATCTAATACATCTTGGTAATTTCGTGTTTCAATGTTGAAGTTACTAAAAATAATTGCGGGAAATTTAAATTTTGCTACTGGGGTTATTAATTCTTTACATATTTTATTCAATATTATCTGCTCATCCAATCCTTCATTTCTATCTGGTTTTACAAAATCCTCGAATCAACCCAATTTTCAGAAATATTTACAATATTTTCATCAAAATTTATTATGACATTCTCTTTATTCATAAAATCAGTTCCTAATATAATATTGTATTTTAATTTTGGTGTAACATATAGTATTAAATTATAGTCACAACTGCCAATATATAATTTTGTGCAGATAGACCTTTTTATTTTGGTTAATATTTTATCTGTACCAGCTCTAATTTCAATATTATTTATATTTATGGTGATATCTTTAAATAAATCTAAATTTTTGTCATAAATTGATTCAGAAATTAATGATAATTCAGCCCCAGTATCTACTAATGCTTTTAATGATACATTTTCTAATTTTATATGAATAAATGGTAAAGTTTGTTCTATAACAGCATCACTATTATCTAATTCAGTAATTTTGAATAATTCAGTTGGGTATGTATATTTCTGTACTGGTATTATTGTATTTACAGATCTGTCAATTCTACTACTAACATACAACATTAACATGCTTTACCGCTGTCATAGAGAAGTTAGTGTAGAGGCGGAAATCTTATGTATTATTGAAACTGTTCGCTGATTCGCGCCATCTAATGAGCTTTGCGCGTTACTATTACAAAAGCAGTACTATTTAAATGGGTTTTATTTTATAGATATATCAAGAAAACTAAAGGTATATGCAACAACTTAAGTAATAATATTCACATAGATACATAATGTTCTATAAGATTATAGCTTATTTCCATGTGAATATTATTACGTAAGTTGTATATTCTATTTATATTTTGTGTAATTTTATTTACTTTGATGCTAAATGACCTGTGTAATTACCCACAGAGGTATTATATTGTTGTCTGTGTTGATTTGATCAGTGAGAATAAGTAAATATTAAATAAACGCTGCAAAAAATAAAACTTCCATTAAGTTTCTGTTAAACACTACATATATTTTTAAAGTTGCTGTGATAAGAAGTATGTTGACATATGTTGATGTGAATAAGAACAAAAAAAAACACTGCAGGTAAAAGTAAATAAAGAAATAACAGTAAAACACTCAAAACTAACACATTACTAATAAACGAATGTAAAATAAAGTAATAACTACGGAAAACTGGAAGGCACGTCTAAAACAAAATAGATTAAAAACAACTGGCCATCAATGAACTAACGACACGAACCACGGGCCACAGCCGCCATAGCCCACGAACGAACTATCCAACGATCCCCTCAGTAATAAGGTAAGCCAACCACAACATAATACCAATACACATATAGTTATTACAAAATATTACTAAACATAGTGTTTGGCTGCCATCTATTGAGGTTTGCGCCGGACTACGATTTGCTTTCCTTGTCTGACACGGCTGGAACTTTTGACCAGATATAAGTGACTACCCCATGACCGCTGTACAACTGTCATTACCATCAAACACAATCGTTTGTGAAATTCCGTGTTTATAATTGTTTTTATTTTTTGAAATATCAGAATTACAAGAATTTAGTCCTAAAAAAGAATCTGTATTATGAATATCTACATTTGCGACTTCAATATTATTTATATCTGCATTGTATGACCAAGTTGAAGTTTTATTAGACTCATTTTTGGAATACCTAACCTGATCGTGAGTATTACTACTATTACCTCTAACATTATCTTTCTTATATTGTTCATTATTTTGATGCCGGTCCATTCCTGTAAAATTATGATTGTTTGAATTTGATGTTCTATTTTCTTGATTACAACCCCTAAATTTTGATATGAATTCATTACCATTATTATTTTGGAAGAAATCATAATTATTTCTATTATAATTGTGATTGGTATTTTGTCTTTTAATAGAATATAAATCTTTAATAAATTATTATTAAAGAAATATTATTAAATATTATTATCAAATTCTCTCAGTAATTCACAAAATTCGTAATGATAAGTTTTCTGTGCAATCACTGATTTTGTGATGTCAAAATCAAGTTGTCTTGATAAATGTCCTGTATAAACTAAAAATTTAAATCGTAAGAAATCTGCAAAGATACACACAAACATTTTTTTTATTTGCTATAATAATTGAAAAAATTAAAAAACGAATTAGGAGTTTGATTGAGTAGTGTAACGGTTTATTAAAAGCATGTTTCAGGTGCTTACTGAAACATCGAGTGCTGCATTATTTACTATCAAAAGCAGCGCAAATTGTAAATGCATGTGTTGTGCTACACAATATGTGCATAGAAAATAATGTTGTGGTAGAAGATGTGGAAAGAAATATCGAACATGACTTGGGTATATATGATAATATGCCGCAAAATGAAATGCACTTCGCAGGACATCCTGATCTTGCCGCTGTTAGGCAAATTTGGTGAGAACTATTTTTACATAAATGATTTTAATGTTATGTAATATGTAATCTCCATTTACTGTCATGTTACAGGTAAAGAATACAAAATGTAATTGAAAGGAAAATGTATATATTGAATATAAAAATAAATACAATGAACATATTTATTTTTATAATTAATAATGTTTTCAAAAATATCTTATATTTCTATTATATATATCAACAAAAGGTTTATCACAGAAAATAAATAATTTCTCTACAAGAAAAGAAAAAAAATAAATAAAATATCACTTCTATTAAATGAGTTAAAAGATTTCTAAATTTTAAAACTATTTTTTACTTATGTCTCTTAAGGTTGAAATTAATTGTTGGTATAAAATTAGCTTTTCTTTTTGATACACTATCTTGCTTTAAGTATGTATCTTGTTTTTCGATAATAATAATTTTCTAATATGCTATTTTTTTTCTCCGTCAAGCTTAGCAACTTCCTACTATTACAAATACTTTCATCAAGTCTTCCTTGTTTTTTTCTTGTTTTTCTTTGGAAATTTTTCTTCTACATTTTCATTCATATTATTTTTTAACGAACAATAACCATGTTCATTTATTTGTGAAGTAGTCGCTTCATGCCCACTTTCTTTATCTTCCACAATATTTTTCTTAAATACATTCTCATATATTAACAAGCTATATTTAAGATGGTTTTATTTAAATCACCTCTGTTAATGCTGTATCTTTATTCATTATAGTTCCATTTTTAGTATCTTCTACATTCTTAAATAAATAAAAATTATGTAAGTTAAATTGAAGGGTAATTACTATACTTTACCTGTAATATGATAATATGATGGTAGCAGGTAACAATAATACATACACAATAACCACTAGAGGTTCAAAAGATTTATTCATTACATCTAGCTTACTTGCTACGCAACTACGCTAGATGTCACTCCTATTACATCTCCCTTTTTACACAAAATCATTATATTTCTATGATCGCTTTACGGTTCTGCCGCTTCGCGTGGTATAATTCGTTACAGATAAATTGTCACTCAATGAACTGTGATTTTCATGTGCATTTTCAACACTTACACTTTCTTCAACATTTTGAGCACTATCCAAATCACAATTGTTACTAACAGGCTTTGGCGAGTATTGATTTAGTGAGTTTCTTATGTGTAGCGAATTTCTACGCACTTCTCTCCCTTTGTCATTTAAAATATTATATGACCGTGGCGTGTCAGCAGTTCTTAAAATTTTAGCTGATTCCCAACCATCACCATTATTAATTACAACATCTTGACCCGGTTTAAAGGAATCCCTTTCTTTAACATGTTGATCATGATACATTTTATAGGTATCTTGATTTTTAAGAAGCTTAGGTTCAATATTACTTTCAATTTTTGGTTTTAAAAGTGATTCGGTTATAGGAATTTTTGTTCTTGTAATTCGCGACATTAATAACTGCGATGGTGTAGCGCCAAGTCCATTTATTGGTGAATTTCTATACTCTAATAAGCAAATCTCTAAATCTTTGTTATCATAAAAACACTTTTTCAACATTCGTTTAGCGGTTTGGACCGCGCTCTCTGCTAATCCATTACTCCGAGGATAATTCGGTGAACTAGTTATAATTTCAAAATTCCATTCAGACGCAAAATTTCTAAACGCATAAGAATTATATGGCATATTATCTGATATTAAAGTTTTTGGAATACCGTGCGTTGAAAAGATGTTTTTAAATACCCTAATTATTTCATTAGCAGTTTTGTTTTTAATCGGTATTACTTCTAACCATTTACTATAATAGTCTTGTACTACAACATAACTATTATTGTTAAATTCTAATATGTCAGACGCAACCTTATTAAACGGTAAATCTGGTATTGTGTGAGGAATGAGTGGTTCTTTAATGTTTGCTTTTCCGAATTGTTCACATATTTTGCACTTCAAAATTACTGCTTTGATATCATTGTTTATGTTAGGCCAATAAACAGCTTGTTTAGCTCTGGCTTGAGTTTTAGTAATCCCTAAATGAGATTCATGGAATAATGTTAAGATTGATTTTTGTAGTGCTGTAGGTACTACAACTCTATTTTGGAAAAACACTAGGTCATCCTCTACAGTGAGATCATTTCTAATATTAAAAAATGGTTTTACATCATCACTAACTTTGTTAATGCTAGTTGGCCATCCGTTATAGTAATAGTTTATAATTCGAATTAACTTTGGATCACTCTTAATAGCTTTTCTAAATTCAGCTTTTTTGCTTTCTGACATATTTAAATTTAAACTTAAAGAATGCACACATTCAGAAATCCATTTATCATCTGTTTCATCTGGTTTTGGCAAATAAGCAGGAGAAAGTGCATCCGCTATGAACATGTATTTGCCTGGGCAATATTTTACTTTTAAATTATATTTCAATAACTTAATCTTCATCCGCTGAAGTCTAGATGATGCAATTTTCGAAACCTCCTTATTGGCTATACCAACAAGTGGTTTATGATCTGTTACTACATTGACTATTCGACCATAAATAAAGTTATGAAATTTCTTCGTAGCAAAAACAAGCGCTAAATATTCTTTTTCTATCATTGCATAATTTTTTTCTGCATCATTTAAACTTCTGGATGCATAGCATACAGGCTTGCCTTCTTGTAGCAAACAGCAACCTATTCCGTCTTTCGAAGCATCGGTTTGTACCGTAATCTCTTTTTGCTCATCAAAGTTTGCTAACACAGGTGCCTTACTAATAATATCTTTTAACTTACAAACAATATTGTCATGCAAAGGTAACCACTGAAAAGTATTACCTTCCTTTAACATTTCCCTTAATGGAGCTGCTAACTCCGATAAATTTGGTATATATTGTCTCAAATAATTTACAATACCCAGAAATCTCTGAAGACCTTTCTTGTTGCTAGGATTTTGCATATTGATAATTGCGGCCACTCTGCTATCATCTGGCCTAACACCCTTTTCTGAAAACCTATGCCCCAAGTAAGTAACTTCCTTTACGCGATATTGAAGCTTGTTTTTATTAAACTTAATACCTTTCTCTTTAGCTCTTTTTATAACTTTTCCTAAGTTTCTGTCGTGCTCCTCTTCCGTCTCGCCAGAAACTAATATGTCGTCAAAATACACAAACACTCCAGGTAAATCTGAAAAGTTCTTTGAATTAATTTTATGAAATGATTCTGGAGCCATATTCAAAAACCCAAAGGTAAACGATTTAAATTGATAATTTCCAAATGGACTCCGAAATGTGCAATATTCACTCGATTCAGAATCAAGCTCAATGTGATAAAACCCTTGGCGCAAATCTAATACTGTATATAATTTTTTATTACATAATTGAGCTGTCAATTCCTCCAATGTGGGAATCAATACATTTTCTTTTTTAATACATTTGTTTAGATCCTGTGGGTCTAGACATATCCTTAAACTACCATCTCTTTTTTCCACTATAACTAAATTATTTACCCACCCTTTGGGTTCTTCTACTTTAGCAGATTATTCCTTTTCTTTCTAATTCTAAAAGAGTATCCTTAAGTCTATTCCGCAAGGTTAATGGGACTCTACGAGGAGGTCTAACTATCGGTGTACTATTTACTTTCAAATTGATTTTGCATTTACCCTCAAATTTGCCAAGACCTTCAAAGATATCCAGGTTTTTATTAATAAAATCAGTTTTACTAACTAAACTATTAACACTAACTTTCTTAATGAGATTTAACTTAAGACAAGTGTCTAAACCTAACAATGGCTGTGCTGTACTATCAACTATAACAAAATCTTCATACAACTCTGTATTTTCATGACTGCATTTTAAATTTATAATTCCAAGAGGATTTAAATTAAAACCTCCATACGCCTCAATTACATGTGAGGTTGTTCTTACCTTACTTTTATAATGAATTTTATCAAGTATATTCTTCGGAATTACATTTACTTCCGCACCAGTGTCAAGTTTGAATTTTATTTGCTTATTCTCTACTTGTATGCACTGAGACCAACTTACCACATTAATGTTTTTATTCACAACTGAGTTTATTACAAATTCATTTTCCGATTCTTCGGTGTCTTGTTGAACAGTGTCAATTTTCTTCTTTTTCTTTTGTTTATGGCAACTTACAATCACTTTGCAGATTGTATTTCCCACAATTGATACAAATTTTACCATATGCTGGGCAATTTCTGGGCTTATGTTTTTTATTGCAACGCTTACACAAATATTCACCATCGGTAGCCTGCTTCACTGTATCATTTTCACTTTTGACACTATTTGTTTTTGGTTTCTTCTTCACTATGTCAACACTACGACCTTCTTGCAAATCTCTTGTTTGCGTTTTCACTAGTTTGCCTTTACACATATCTGTTAAGCCTTACTTAAGTCCCAAATCTTGCTAATTCGCAGCATTCTTCTTGTAATTCTTGATTCTTTTCATTCCCAGTACTACACGATCACGAAGCATAGAATCTTCTAAGTTCTTTAAATCGGCAATGTCTTTACTAATTTCTTTATCTCAGTATAAAAATAATCAAAAGATTCACCATCCTTTTGTGACCTCGTATAAAATAAATATCTTTCATAAACTATGTTTTTCTTCGGAATACAAAATTCCTCAAAGTGTTTTACTACTGTATCATAGTTTTTCTTTTGTTTTTCAGTTAGATTAAACGTATTGAAGACTTCAACCGCTTCTTCACCTATAATATTCAGCAGTATTGCTACTTTTATTTCTGCACTCTTCTTATCATTTCCTGTTGCTAACATGTAGATTTCAAAATTTTGTCCGAATTTTCTCCAATTTTCTGCAACATTATCGTCTTAAACGAATCCATTTTGTTTTGACACGTTTTTTTTTTTTTTAACCTTGAAATTTGTATCTTATTTTCTTTCTTCTACCTGCTCTCTTTTAATAACAATAACCACTAGAGGTTCAAAAGATTTATTACTTTAACACGTTAGTACATCTTTACAATAACGATAGTGGACACCATTACATCTAGCTTACTTGCTACGCAACTACGCTAGATGTCACTCCTATTACATTACCTGAATATCCCATTCAAATATTACTTGCGATTCTTGAAAATCTCAGGATCTCCTAATATCTGTGTTGACTTTACTATAGTCAAAATTTGTTCTTCTTCATCATTGAAATGACCTTCTAGTGGGGGTCCTCTTCTGTTCTTGCCCTATGTGCAGTAATCATAGATACCTTCTTCTTTGTATTTTTCTTTATGTCATTCCACGTCTAGAAGTTGTTAATTAAATGGAAAGTTATTGAGAGTTGCGCTTTCTTCTACTGGGGTATTAACAGTAAATATGTAGATAAAACACTGATATTCGTGTAATTTCAATAAATACATTTCCATAACAACCTACATAATGTCAAACACGGGGAATAACTAGATATTAATTCTAACAAAAGTAAACAATGTATTTGTTTTCATTCTCACCTTCCTCCATTCGTCAGCGGATTTAGCTGGACCTGTTGGGATACTATTTAATATATTTGCCAAGTCCAACCACATTTTCTGGTAGTTTTCACGAGTAAATGATGTGGATAATTTTGAGCTGTTCATTTCGGGGTGTTTTGTAATGTATTCTATTAGTTTTTGCTTCTGTGACGTTGTTACATATCTTGTCTTTTTTCTGCCATGTTTTTTTTAATGCCTTAAATTAAAATAATTAAAGCAATCGATGAAAAGAAAATGATCACCACTGTTTTTAAATAAAAAAAAAATACTTTTTCTACCGCCGTTTTTATTGGTCCTTTCCCATCCCTTCCTAATTTATGACTTGACAACAACGTGCTATAATTCCCCGGAAGTAAACGTAGGAAAGATAGCCCCTCTTGTTTGAGAATACCACATTTTTAGTAACGGGGAATCAGTGGTGAATGTTATTCTCCGGGAGTGAAAACTTTCCATCGGTTCGAGAATAACCCCCCCTGGGTGGGTTGATCATTTCGTTGAAGTAGATGTATTGGGATATTCGCTTTCCTTATCTGTTATTCTTATAAGTTGCCACTATGATTTATGATTTGGCCCGCAAAAGAATGAGATGTTGCATTTTATCTGATGTTCATCATGGCAAAGAAAGTAAGTGCCAAATTGTTGCAAACCCTAAATTTTTAAAACTGAGAAATTTCGTTAAGCCAGAAAACTTCTAACTAGCCACTTCGGTGGAAAATCCTGTATACATCATTGCAATTTTAACAGCCTATTTTATTTATAAATTAGGTTTTGCAGTTTGTTATTATTTTGGTGGCGATTTTGAGATTTATTTTTCGAAGTAAATAAAATAAAAAACTGTTTCTAAATTTTTGTATTTGATTTTATATTTATGACATCAAAATATAGAAATTTAGTTTGCTTTTATTTTTATACTTACAAAATTTTGTTATATCCTGAGAACTGCAAAAATATTATCTGAGTATTGATATTTTTGAAAATATAATTGTTTGGTTGTTGTACCTATACCAAATTAAGGAATACTGCAAAATAAACCTACTTCACACTCGGCTTCCTTCCTTCTTCTCCACTGTCGTTATTTTCTTCAAATTTATCTCTTGTTCCTTCATCTTCAGCAGTTAGATACATTGGAGGCCATATACATGTAGAAATACACTCCAAGGTATATATCCTTCTCTGCTGTAACATGTTTTCGTAAAATCCTCAACGACAGGATATGAAGGTTTCTGCATAATTTTCCCTTAGTAAGATCTCTTCGTTTTTTACAATCAGAACCTTTAGAACCTCTTTGTTTTGAAATAAGATTTTAAAGCCTTTCTCTTCAAGTATCCTTACAGATAACATTTTTTTCGTCACACATATTTTTCATACATGTATTCTTACCATTTACTAATACTACATTTAAGTACCTTATGCAGTGGCTTCTAGTACACACTTCTCCTTTTTTAGCTATACTTGGCCTTGGCATGATACATTTCCTTTTTATTTCTTCAAAGAGCTCCTGTTTTCCTGTCTACTAGGTGGTTAGTTGCTCCACTATCAATTATAAATTTTACTGTGGTAAATTTTTCTGTTATACATACGGAATTTTCAAATGCTATCAAAAATGCTATCTCTTCTTCTTTTTCAACATTCTAGGCTACATTTGCTTTTAAATTACTTTTCTGCATCTTTGGGCATTCGTGTTTTTTGTGTCTCACGACACCACATCCGCGACACTTGAAAAAATGTATTTTTGTTGTTTTCTTTGTTTGTCTTCTTGCTTGTGGAATGTGTATGTAATTTGCTGGTTCTATCATCAGAATAATCTTTAATTTCGCTTTACTATGCCGTTCTTTCTTATTATCTGCAGATGTTTCTGGATCTTTTCCATCGATTCAACATCACAATCCTTCGTGCTCTCTAGATAACTTTTTATTCCAAACTGCCACGTGTTTTAATTCTCCCGCCCTTTCAGATTCTCAATTAAGGGTAAGTTTGTATTCGACATCTTTGATTTTCAATTTATGGTTATCTCATAAGAAACTGACCAACCATTTTCTTCCAACTTAGGCCTTCTAAGCGGTTTCTGGGCCCATAACCTGATGCTATTCAGCTGGTTTTCTTATCAAACTCTTTATCGTTAAAATTACAAACTTATATGATTAGATTATTATGCGGAATTATTTCCATTTCGAAGCTACTAACTCTAGTTTGTCAAAGATTTGTCTTTCTTCAGCATCCAATCTTTCTTTATTTGCGTGTATTACGTTCCTCATCCCGTCTTTAGAATTTTTATTCATTGTGTTAATTAACTTAATATCTGTTTCATACTTTGGATTTCTTCTTACTATTTTATTTGTATTTTTTTTATAATGGGAAAGCGATTGACACCAAAGCATTCCGCTCCGTCGACTAAAACTTCTTCTTTGCCTTCTCTGGACACTCTCGAACCGTTAGAAAAAAAATTAAACAAACAATCAGAGTGCTAGCGGCATGAAAAAGGACCTTCCCTCAGATGTTATAATCTACTTCATGCCTAAGATACTCCTCTTTATCCTTGCCCCTCATGATAGTTCTAACCATTCAGTTCGAGATTTGTTGCTACCTTAGTTAATAACTCTTTAACATGCTCTGCTGGTGTGAGGGAAGTGATTTTTAAAGATGTCACCTTGATGGAATCTTTTATCAAACTTGCCCAT
Organism: Protaetia brevitarsis; assembly: GCA_004143645.1. NCBI lineage: Eukaryota > Metazoa > Arthropoda > Insecta > Coleoptera > Scarabaeidae > Protaetia > Protaetia brevitarsis. The sequence goes on along the minus strand of RXPK01001693.1, from coordinate 45,201 downwards.
TTTGTGGATCTTCTCTTCTTAAATAGAATTGCATATGATATATGTTTATACAAAGACTATTTAGCACTTTTAAGAATTTAAATAAAGATATCCAGATGCTAAGTTGGTCATCAAAACCTCTAATATTATGGTTGAAATATGTTGACAAAGGTATTCTTCCCATTATACCAGGATATAATAGAATTGATGGTATTGCATTATCATGAGAAGAAGTAGAGAAAATCTTCTTTCTAAACATGAAAGATAATAATTCTATTAAGCATATTATATAAATAGGATCGGGAATTCAATCGGACATAGCAATATTTTCTGTGGATGTAGAAATGATGTAGAAGAGATGTATTAAAGGTTGGAATGCCGTCATGTTCATCAGGTATAAGTTTGGCTGCTCTTTTTGTACTATTAGACACTGCTGTTCCGTACAAATACCTAGATTTACCATATTCCATCAATCTCGATGACACCCAGGTTTCTTCCTTTTTTAGGAGAAGTCAGATATCTTCAAAGGTCTTGTGGATGCAGTCAATTAAATTCACGTCTTAACTTATCTTTCCTGTCTTTCTGATATCCAGCCCATTTTACAAAGATTACTTGGTTATCTCCTTGTCCGATTACATTTATTTAATTTTGCATTTTTCAGCGACTAACTAGATTGCACATATTGTTGGAATAGTCCATAATTTTTGCCTCATACCCTCAAATCTGCCGAACTAGTTTAGACAGCATCCGGGTCCGGATATTGGTATTCCATTTTTGGATATTTTATGTGGGTTTACTCTGGAATTGTATATGACATAGCACCGTTGCATCCAAAGGTGTAAGTCTGTATACATATTAGTTAGATTAAACCAGTTATCTAGATCCTGACATATGAGTTTATTGGATTCATGTCTTTGTAACATGCTCCATCTATGTAACTCAAGATTTATAATTTCGCATTCGTCTGATGACTGAATACGAAGTAACCTAGTTATTTTCTTTTTAAGTCTCAGTTCTGAATCTAGTTTGGTAGTGGAAGTATTTGAATATGTACTTTTTAATGTTGTTTTCTAAACTTGTTTTGTGTATATGTCTGTTCATAAAACAATCTACCTTTTTTCTTTGAGTTTCCTTTCTTTCTACATCATGAGAAAGAGAAAGAAAATTACTTCCCAAATCGAGCCTATTATTTTCTTCAAGTTCATTTGACTTTCTTTCAAGTATCTTAATATAAACTCTTTATTTCATCTGGATCTATCTTTGGTTTATTCTGGTTGTGATGTCATTACAAAGCCGCAATGATCAAACTTTTGTGCCCATTTGGATAATCTATGTGCACATCTTTTGTCGCTTAATAATTCTGTTGTATCTTCAGACATATCAAAATCATCATTTAGCAAAAATTCAACACAATCCCAATCATATAAATTTATAGCTATATCTTCATTAGGATTGGGAATACGGTTTTGAGGGAATTGGAGTGTATCTATACTTGAATTCTGGATATCTTTTCTTTTGCATCCTGCAGTTTTTCATTATCATTTTCACAAACATACACCTTACCAGTCGTACAGTGTTGTAGTTTATTTTAACATATTTAGTTGCCAGTAACCTAGATCTTCTCCATCGCGGAAGTGTGATCTATACAAGGATGACCAAATGCTCTATTCAACGAACATAACTCTAAAGATAATATCATTTCATCATCATCTTTGGTGTCACAAATCCAAAGATCTATATATCCTATCTATATATTACATCACTTTCACATGTCAAACCATATTTTCTCTATAACGTAGCTTCCCCATAATTAAAAAAAAAAAAATGAAAATAGCCTCTCTTAAACGGTCGTATGAGTTTTCTATATAATTTATTATCCTCAAACCAGGAGTACGGATTGATGTGGTGTAATTGTGCAAATAAGTCAGCTAAAGTCCAATAAAGTAAAAGTGAACATCTTGTTTGTAAAATGTTCAAGGAACCTATAAACAAGCTGGTGGGGCCTAAAGATATTCCATGGTTATCACAGGCAAATGTAAATACTTCTCGTTCGGCATAAAGCGTAATTAGAACCATGGAACAATACTAAGGTATTTAAAAATAACGTTAACATAATTATATAAAAAAATTCGAGGTAATAATTTTTTAGCAATTGAAAAAGACAACTAAATTTGTCGAAACGTCTTGTCACATGTAATTAGTTGTTTTTATTCAATCAACCGTTTAATATATTAGAAGACGGCTACAAACATCGAGAATATAAAATTTAATAACATAACAGGAACGGCCCTGTATACAACATATTTATCCGATGCCGTAAGGAAACACTGCCGTGCCATGAGAGTGTTGCAATTTCGCGAATACCGACGCGTCAGGAAAAACAGAGACGCCGAAGATCGTTGGCGGAGAAGCCACAATAGACGGGGCAAGAGGGGAAAGCCTGACGAATGCATAAAAGAGTGAACAACGATAAAGTAGGGATAGTTTCTATACATAGACATACATATATACTTTTATCCTTACGTACATAAATGTGCAGAGCCAGACAGAGATTTTTCATTGTACTTTCAACAATTAACATGTAATGCAAGTGCGTCTTTAGTAAGCAATTAAAGAACTACCCGCTAAATATCACTCCTGTCACAAACGGTAGAGGCATCCCGGCACATCCTGTGTAGTGAATTTTATCAGTTTCGTTCAGTGATCAAGAAGTGAACGCCAATAACAGCAGCGAACACAATGGCAGAGGAGCAAGTAGAAAAAGAAAGAATTAAACCAATGCAGCTAACAATTTCGCAGGAAACGAACAGGAAAAAGTAGGAGATCTTCTAAAAAAAATGCCTCAAAACAGAGAAAGAAAATTAATGGTCAAAAGCATCGAAGAAGATGAAATGGACGTTGAAGATGTAGTAGCTAACATTGTTTCAAGATGTTTTCAAGAATGCAACAACGAAGAGAAAAGATGAAAGCTCAAATGTGAGAGAACAAGAAAAGATACGGTTCGTCTCGAAAGGATTGAATCTCAAGATTTTGTAGAAGTTAAACCTGATGGACAATCACACCATCGAGGACCTGCGACAGAACATTTGGAAGGCCCAACCCACACCGTTCCTATTGGATGGGGGCGAACACGGAACCGTCAACTTCAAAGGAAAGAGGTCACCAGATCGCTTCTGAGATCAAGAAACTGAGATCCAAAATAACTGGGGCTGCAGTTAGAAAAACTACAGGTAGGAATTCAATTTTCGTAGTTTTAAGCGCGATCCAATCGAAACAAAAACACATATTGTATTTTGCTTTAATTACTAAAAACATGGGCATTATGTTACGAAAAAAAGACGCCACTATGCACGTAATTTCAATATTGTGTGTCTGCACCTTAGTAAAATTAAAAGGCAAAATGAATAATTATATAATAAGTGTTGGTAGTGAAGCAGGAATTAGTTAATTAAAATTTGTACTTGCAATAGGGATATGACTTTTCGCTAAAAGTTAATATTTTTGATTTCTTCTTATTTATAATATGGCTGCAAAATATAGCAAACTGTTTTTTATTTCTTTTTTAATCATCTGAATGCAAGTATTTTTAGATATATGTATAAGTAATTAATTCTTTTTTTCATTTAATTTTATATTCTATATGAACGCACATAATTATACCAAATTAAAAATAACAAAAATTAAAAAATATATAATTGATAAAAAAACAAGAAACTCCTAAGGACTTTATATCTATTAACTACCAACCAGAATGTCTTGTCAACATTAAAACAAGATATTAGCAGGCATGCCAAATTATATTTCATGGGAGCGGCACACTTCAGCCTGGCATTTATGCTCTCATTGTATACATGTTTCGGAACTACTTTTTGAGAACATTTCGTATAATAATAATAAAGAAATACATATGACTGTATTTGTAAGCCTGATAGCTACCGAAAACTTGGGAAAAAAAAATAGGAGTGCAATTTAAATAAAATAGAGTTTGAGAGGGAGGTAAAAGACTATCTATATGGGGTGTGTTATAGTGGCAGAATTTGATGTACAATGTCGTCTCATTTCCACTGGATTTTACTGCAACTTTTTATCTCTATTAGTTTCCCAGTAAATATAAAAAATAGATGTGGGACACTGTATATTATGTGATAATTTACTATTTTGTATTTTTTTTAGATATTGTTTAGTTTGAGTGACGTACGTATCATTACAGTCGCTACAAGGAATGGAATATATTGAATATGAATTTTTATTGAATGCAATTTTGAATTTTAATTTTGTGAAACGTGACTTAAAATGCAAAATGTCATTTAACAAAAACTCAAATTTAATATATTCCATTCCTTGTAGGAGCTGTAATGGTAGGTGCGTTGATCAAACTAAACAATAGAACGCAAAATCATGAATTATCAAATAATATAACTGCACTTATAAAACATGAAACTGAATTTAATCATAAATTTAACTTCGACAGCACCAAGATTCTAACTAAGGAAACGAATTACTATACAGCTAATATTTTAGAAATGATTTATATTAAAAAACAAGATAGTGCTAATAACCGTACGCAGAAAGCCTGTTTATCAAAAATCTACACACACACAATATGTTTTCACTTTATTTGTTACACACTCCGTATAGGTATAATTTTTAACGTATTGTGTTGTCTTTGTAAAAATTTTGGCCTGTAACTAATTGTTATGACCTGCTGGTCTGGACGGTTCCAAAGTTGGCTTTCGGTGGCTCGTCTTCTTTTTCGTTTTAAAAAGACACTTCTTTTTGCAACCTTATTTTATTAAATTTAAATAATATACATCAGATGTTTTCACTTTTGCTATTATATATATATAATTTAAAAACAAAGTGACATAACTTGTATTTACTATACGTTTTGCGAATTAACATTGTATACTTCAATAAAAAAAAATACTTCAAAATAATACTTCAACTTCAGGTAACTGTTATATTATATATATCAACTAAAATGAAAAAATAAAAAAAATATAAATTATTTAGATGTTTCAAAAGGATGTAAGAATGCTGAAACGTTACATTTTGTAAAATAAATGATTTGATAAAGAAATAAAAAAAACTGTTTGTTGTATTATCCAGCCATATTTCAAATAAGAAATTTAAAAAAAAAATGAAATTTGTAGCAGATAAATTTTTGATACGAAATCGAATGTGCCTATTAAATCAGGCAATAATTTATGGGTTAACGGTAAGAGTGAATTAGTATTTATTACAAAGTTGACTAAATTTAAACATATTTCTTTCTAATAAATAATTTAGAAGCAGATTGTACTTTAGGAAACGAATTTAAAAATTGTTTTAAAAGCGAAATTAACTTTGCGTCACAAGTTATAAAGTTACACCATGATAACAAAAAAAGATTCCATTTTGCAACGTGTGAAAAAAATGCATTGTCAAACAATATCCACAGTATCGGGTGACAAAGATAGAAGTTATATTGAATCCACTATGCAACACACAAGTAAAGTATACGTAAACAGCGAAATTAACAATAATAAATTTTATTATTTTGAACCATTCATTTAAAAATAAGTACATTTTTGAGGTTTATACATTTTGACCAACCTTTGTATATTTATGTTGCAAATATGAATAGAGGTCCTGCCAAAAAAAAGGTAACTAACCTACGCCAGAATATGTGGGGCAAGTGCATTTAGAACGAATTCTAGGTTTTATTATGGCCATTAAATAAAGGAATATTATAATGAAATGTTCATTTATTTCTTCTTCAGAATAAACTCCTTTTTGTATAATGCTGCAATAAAATATCAAAACCATTATAATATATAATGAAAATCGAATTATCATTACCTTCGAAATAAATTTTCTTAAAACAATAATTATGTAGGTGGGAAAAACAGAACAAGTCAAAAACTAATTAATATTAGTTTGCATATGTCAAATATATCAATAAAATATTGCAATACAGATGTATACTAAATGAATTTAACATCAATAACAACACATATTAATTAACATTTAAGATATAATAACTAATATTCCTATAATTTTTGACTTCTACTGCTTTTCCACCCACCCTAGAATTAAGAATATTTTTTTTCTTATAAATTTAAAAAAATTATATGATGATTGTCAGAGATTATCAGTTATAATGAAGTTTGTTTTGGTTTGTGTAATATGTATATTTTGGACAAGTTTATTTTTGTATATGTTAAAATTATTATAATTTGGTTTTACCAAAATTTTCGTGTATTGAATAGTATAAATTTGACAAATTTTCAATTTATATAAACTATTTTTAAAAATTTTCTTAATTATTCTAGGTAGTTATTGATTATTAAAATTTGTGTCATTTGTTTTATTATTAATGGACTTGTTAGTTATATACTAGTATCTGCTAAAATATTTAATAGAATTTGGTTGAGGTGAATTATAATTTAAACATCTATTTGGTCCTGTTGGTTTTTGGTATATTTCTAAGGGTTTCATAAATTCACTTTGATGGTAATAGGGAGTATAATTGTCATTCGCAATGTTTACTTATTGATTTAATTTTTAAGTTGCGAAATGTTTTGTTATAATTGAAAAAACATTAATATGTTTACATTATGTGTGTTTATTAAGACGTTATTTCATTATACACAAACATTTCCACAACTTTAGCAATAAAATCAATAAATAAACATGCTTTGAATTGAAAATATTCTCCATTACCACAAAATCAGTTTGTAAAAACCTTAGAAATTAAATTTGAAGCAAGATATTTGTAAACAAATATTTAGTTGTGCTATATAGCACAACCAATGGGGGCACCTATATCAAGTGTAATAGCTGAGTTAATAGAAGATTTCGAAAATGGAATAATTCTGAAGTTAGATTTAATTCCCACTTTTTATGAAAGATATGTTGATGATTGTATCATATGTATGCCTAATGATAAAATATACTATAAATACGTTTAATAGTTATAATCAAAATCTTAAATTTACTTCTCGAAACAGAAAATAATGATTTTTTTTTAGATTTAACTTTAGAAAGAAAAAAACAATTATCAACAACAATAATAATTCAATCGCGCACGAATGAACCAGGTGTGATAAATTAACAAATAACTGTCTCATAAAAAAACAGCACGTTGAAAGAATAAGTTATTTATGTGTTAAGAGCGAAACTTGTTTACTCCTATGCACAATGGTCGAAAGCATCGGATTAATTTTTGTGAGATATAAATGTCTTACGGATTTGTCAGATGATGAAATAATAAATTATCTGCGTAAAGCGAAAAAAAAAAAACAGAAAATCCGTTGAAAAGTATTATGAATGTAATATTCCACGTTTCTCTGTAGGTGGTAAGTATTTTTAAAATATTAGGTTTATTATTTAGCATGTGCTGTATGATCTGTTTACAGACTTCCAAAGTCATTTCCGAATTAGTAGGTCTTGGAAATGACAATGCATATGTTTCCGGAAAAGTTTCTACAGCTAGTATTATAAAACGAAACTAGCTTGCACAATTACTACAAAAACTGTGTATTGTTTATTTTGTTTATTTACTAAGCGAAATTATTTTAGTTCATTTACATATTTAAATAAACGTAAAAATTCTTTTTGTAACCCTATTTTTCGTCATGGTGCCTATTCAAGGTTTCCAGTATATCTTCTTTTTCTCTCTTCTTCTTTTTTGGGGATTCTATCTTCTGCAAAGATGGACTGGGTTCCTTACTTCGTCCGCTCGAAGATGGACTAGTAGGTTCACCACTCTCTTTGCTGTTGCTACAACCTGCAGTGTGTCAGTCCGTTTCACTGTCAGCCCAGCTAACTGGAACAACTTTGGGCTTTTTAGCGAAAATTGTATGCAGCCTTTCGTAATAGCCATGATATACTACCGCGACCAGTTTTTTTATTGTTATCGACAATTGTCATGTACTGTCTTTTAGATTTCGAACTTTCATGGAACATTGTTCTTTATCGAAACCTATTTTTTCCCCTATTTCTCTCCGCAGTGTTGTATTTTTAATATGTGCATTGTAAAATTTCTCTTGCGCATCTTCATATAATGAAATTAATAATAACGTTTTTCTTACTCCAACGTTCTTTTATATATATAATTATTCCTAATAATCTTCAGGTTTTTACTATTTTTTCTACATGGTGATGAAGTGACATTTTTGTAATACACAAAAATAAAGAATGTAAATTTCTCTGTTTATTCTTGTAGTTACTATTGAAAGTATTTTAGAGCGAAGTAATATTTTGTAATAGTGTAGTATGCTCACCTTTACTGATATCTGAAGACTCTCTGTGTTCTGTATTCTCCTCTTCGTCAGTTTTTCTGTTTCCTAGGGGTTCTTTTGGAAGATAAAACTATTATTTCTATATAGGATTTATTGCTGTTTTTTTAAATTATGCATTCACCACTTATTCAATATGCAGTAGAAACCACCTCAACTAGGAATTAGTGTTGGACACCACCAGTATTTCAAATTATTGGTCATGGAAATAGTCATTTATCGACAGTGCCCCATCACTGCTAAGTACAGAAATTTATATCAGCATAAATGTATAATACATAACACATTAAGTATGTAAACTGTTTCTAGTGATAAGTTTTCTACACTAGTTATTTGACTACCTTCAACTGACCTCCCCAATATTGAAGAATTGCATTTTCTCGCTTCCTAAAATATAGGTATATGATATAACAGTAATTAAATTTTATTAACAGAGATAGTTTCGTAATTAAAATAAAAAAAGTAAATAATTGATTACTATAAGAGAGCTGTTATATTTACCATTTTCCACGACATAACACTAGGTTAAACCTTCTTCATTTCTTATGCTTTTACCGTCTTCCCCTTGGACAATTTTTATTTCCATCTAAAACACACCAAAATAACGGTAATGCACGTAAATTTACTACTAAACTTGTTTAGGTAATACAAAAAATTCAAATCATTATAAATACTGCTAATGCATACCCTCACATTGTCAACCATATTGCTGTTTGAAAGTGAAGAATGTAACAACCACTAGTATCGCTCACAGTTGCGATATTTGCCATTATTATCCCTTGAATGCGATTTGATTTTCAAACTAATACCTTCAACGCATTTAATTCATATTTTTCCAACGACGTTATTTATAATCGCACAGATAATCACAATCGCTATTTATATTTACAAAAACACCTATTATTGCTCGAGAGCAATAATGTTAGTTTTGGCTAGTAATACATACAATTTTTTTTCTACAATCACTTAATAAATTAAAACTATTTTAAATCATTTAAATTTATTGTAATATATTTATAACAGATAAATAAAAGAGTAGACTACAGTAATTCACTTATTGGCATTAATTGTGATCTGGAAACTGAAAATGCAGTTTATACAGTCTTTAATAATTAATTAATTAACTTTTATTTAAACACAAGATTGATATTCAAAGAACTTATTAATATAAAAATAACATCGGGATTACAAAAATGTATGGAAATGAGAAAAAACTAATTTCTTCCAAGAAAATAGATCCTTTTGCATTGACATTAATGTTGACTCCTTACACAGGATGAATGTTTTCAGTTTTGCGCTACGTTACAGTGCCCATATCAGATATTTTTCCCCCAGATTGGAGCTCAGCTATTAGCTCTTCCGAGCTAATAATTCGTGATCCCGTTGGAATATTAGTGCTGTAGTCTGATATGCTAATTGTTGATTATTGTGTTCAGTATAATTACTTATTTGGATATTCGATTGTGCCAGTAAAATTTTCTTTGCCGTTTCAATTTTTTCATTAATATTATCATCGATATAGCCATCGGCAACTGTGGAACTTTTTCATCCCCCGTGTCGCTTCAATTGTGTGATGTCACCTCCACCATTTACTAATGAAGTGTCCTGTGTATTAGGGGCAGTCTGGTAGGTTTAAATATTTAGTAAATTCACTTAGTATTTTGGCAATAGTATTCATTCCGTTAATTTGATTAACACACTTTCTTTTAGTATATTTTAAAAGTAATGGTGGCGGCGTGTTTTTATTTCTAGGTCTTAAAGCAACTATTTTCTATAAAAAGATAAGTAGGCACTCGGATTTTTTTGGGTGTTATTTATGACAGTGAAAATTCTTGTTTTTGAATCAGGATAGTAACTATTAAAGGAGATTCTTCGTCCTCGATATCTTTTACAGTTATTCGTCACGCCTATAGGCATTCCAATAATTAGAAGAATCTATTATATATAGAAATCTCCTATTAAACTATAATATTAAATAAACATATAAAATTTAGCTTGTTTAATAAGTGTATTTCATCAGGGGTTTCAGGGGAAATTTGCATTTTTGCTCTGCAAAAAGGTTTTTGACTGTTTTGGTTTGTATCTAATTCTTTTTTTTTTTTTAAAAAGACGCAGTCAAATTTTTGAACTGGCTTAAGTTAATATTATTTTTTGTAGACAATGAGGCATCGACCAGAGTGATAACGGTTTTAGTGTCTTTGCTTTCTCAGAAATATAGGCAAAAAATATGTTTTCCGGATATTTGATTTTTGCTGGCAATAAATCCAAACTTACAGCTTTTGCTTTTGGTGTTCTCGGGATATCACTGTCACTATTTTCCATAATTTTCTGCAAATATATTTAAGTTAACGTGCAAATTGCGAAAAATGAGTTATTGTGCTTTTCAATCTGTTAATTTAAATGTTGCATACTGGTTACTATTGACGATGCGCAGTTTTCTAAACTTTATGCCGCTAGAGCGATAATGTGACGGTCTTCAGTAATTTCAGTAATCTTGTCATTACCAGTGACAAGCAAAAAAGCATGCTTTATCAAGTGATAGTGGAATTTTTTTTTGTTGTACAAGTTATTTAATCTTATTGACATAACAAAAAGTTAGACTCAAATCCTCATAGTTATTATCATAATTGTAGGAAACCCGCCATTGTTAGGAATCGGGGTTCTGCAGACTGGACTGGCTCGTTAGACGAGACTACTAATACTTCCTTAATAAAAGTATTTTATGTTTAATAGCTTTATGGCTCGTATACACGAAGTTTACACATTTACTTGCTAGTAGCAGAACACGTGATATAACAAAATATTGTATGAAAGATTAAATAGAATTAGGTGAGCTAGAATCGTCTGTGGTTAAAACAAACAAACAATCCGGAAAAAAACAATTAAAATGAAAGCACAGGTAACTAAGAAATTGTTGAATTCAAAGAACTTGGATATACTATAGACTAGGAAATGACATGGTCTAAGAAGAAACACAATATCTAAGATAAGACATGTAATAGTTAATTGGCATCAATAAGATAAATTAAGTCACGTTAAAATTTGTAGAATTGAGTTCATACACTTGTTATAATTTGTCTGCTGTTTATATATGTATTTGTACTGTAAGAAATTGATTCTATTTCAATTCGTTTAAGGTACCCAATTATTCTGGAGGATTGAGGTGAATCCGAGCCCGTGTCCAACCACACCCGACTATCAAAATTTAATGAAATCGAGGTCGATGTTACGAACGGATCTGTATACAACATATTTACCGGACGCCGTAAGGAGACACCGCCAGGAAAGTGTCGCAATTCTCGCAAATATGGACAGATCAGCGAAAACAAACACCGACGACTGCAAGAGAAAAAGTCATAGTCGGGAGGATAGAGGGCAAAACCTGCTGAATGCACAAAACAAGCGAACGACGATAAAAATCTTTTTACATATATACAAGGTTATCATAAAGTAAGGATATATTTCTACTTGTCATATATTTTTAACAAATTAAGTTAACAATAGTATATGAAAGAAATTCGATTGCTTGAATAATGGTATTTCTTATGTTGTCGATATGTTGTCCATTTTGTTGCTGTACAATCAATTACCAACTGTGTTCCTCCAAATTACACACATTTCTGGTTGAATTGCAGCAATTTGATCCCTAATAGTCTCCTTTAATTCTTCCAGCGCTGGTTGTAAAATCCCACAGCCAGTAATTCGCTAGGTTAAGATCAGGCGATCATAAAGGCCATGAATTTACAATATGTCTGCTTATATATAACACAATCTTGAAAAACAGCATTTAATAATGCTTTAACTGGTTGGTAAATATGCAAGGGTGTGCTCCATCCTCCTGATTTCTTTGGGCTCGTTTATATCCGTGGAAAAGCATAATTTCGTAACATTTGCCGGTATCGTTCGCCAATAAACAGTTACTGATAAGGCCTCTCCATTCTGTATCTCAAAGAGGTGTGGTCCAATGATAAATTAAGCAAGTTTTGCACTAAGCGGTGACTTTTTTTTGACGAATGAAGATTATCTGTCGACCATATTCGACAGTTTTGAGTATTGACGCCACCATTTAGAGAGAAATCATCCCTCCGGACAGGAAAAGCTGCATTTTTTAATTCAAAAAGCAGTTTTAGTTTATGGGGATACATTTTTTAGGATTTTACGCAAAATTTTCCAAACTGTTGTATAGCATTTGCAATTGTTTGGATATCGCATCCACACTACTGATTGCTAGTAGATTAGTTGTGGTTGGCTATGTTTCGAATTTCTCGAAGAATTTCTACAACCTGTACATCACCAGCCCTTAGTCTTCATGATCTTGGTGGATCAGTTACAGATCCTGTTCTTTCAACTTTGCTAATCAAATTACGGTATGCTTTCATACGATAGGGCTTAATCTTAACCTCACGTTATGTGTGAGTACGAAATCTTCGTAATCCAGCACTGTAATTTCTATCACATTCGTAAATATAGTAAACCAATTCTCGTTTATAGATCCATGTTCTGAAAATCTAAATCGTTTCAATGGACGTTTATGTGAGTTTTATTTTAAGAACTATTCTCTAAATTGCGAGGAGTTATTTGACAGCAGTTAGCATAACTCTTCTGTTTTCCATAGATACAATAAAATCCAAATCCAAAAGCAACTAGATTCGTTTATTTTTGCTATAACTTGATTTCTTTAAAATTATATAAGACTTTAAAGTATACCCCTTACTTTATGATGACCCCATAAATATATAAGCAACCTCAACGTAATAAATAGATAACAAGGAACATAAACATTGTGATTATGATTATGCTAAGCATTTATTCAAAATATGTGCAATTTTTGTTCCCATACACAGCGCCTCAAAGTTATATTTTATTAATTTTAGCGTTAGTTTTCTTCTACACTTGTAGCATTTCCTGGGGGTGGCATTTATCTGTTTAGGGATCTGTTATGACTAACTTACCCACTTAAATGAAACATGTTTTTAGATGATAGTTATTAAACATTTTACACCGCAAAATTATTTTTATGTATACAGCATATAATTGCACATTTGAATTTTTTTAGGTAAAATGTATTAGATCTAATTTACATAATCTACACCAAAATCGAGCGGTTTCAACATTCCACTTTCTAGAAAGAAAAAATTGCATTTACAAGGTTCACTTGAAAATGAGTAGCATTTTTACTTATAATGAATTTGCGCTAATTTTGTGAGCAGTTGTGCCAATGTTTAGAAGTGTATGGTCAAACAATCCCGTATATTTTATTGCCACATGATGCAGAGATAAAGTTCTGTTTCAACCACATGTAACATTTCGTCCAGCTGAAGGGGTGTATATTGTCGTTAATTACATTTAATTTATTCTAGTTTGAAGGCCAGAGCATACACCAGATATATTAAAAGCATTGTCGTACGACTGTCCCCTGTATTTTTTAATATCTATTTTCTTCATTTTTAAACAAACGCTATATAACACTCCGCTTTGTGTCCAACTTGGGAAAGAAAACGGAAATCTTTCTCCGGAGCGACTTTCCAAATTTTCATCTTATTCATATTACGGCGGACGACTGAGTAATCAATGGGGACAATAAATCAATAGAAAACTGATTAGGCTTATCATACGTCTTCACTAATCCAGTGTTTCTCTTTTTAACTTTAGTAGTAAGTAAAGCTATATTTGCCACCACTAAACTTCTGCCGTCCTGGGCTATAGCCCATTCAACTCATACGTAAATATGCCACTGCAAGATAACACTCTATCTTTATTCTAAATAGTAAATAATATATTCCAAACAAAAAATTAATATTAAAATGGAGCTTATTATTTTTATTAGGGGATATTACTTTCTATGGTTCGCTAATAAAATAGTAGTAATGGCATGGATGTTAGGATTATGTCATAACCTTCATAAAATTATTTATGTGTTAAAAGCAAAAGCTGTAGACCGTTTTCTATAAAAAATAATGTATCTTTGTAAACCTCATTGTTTAAAAAATCTCCACAAAAATTCAAGGGCGTTAAATCTGTTGATCTTTCTGGTATCTAGCAAATTGTGTACAGGTTGAAATTGAAAATATATTTGAATTCGTTCGTTATATGGAACGTCATCCAGAAATTCTAGTGAGCATTATTCGAAGAAAACAAAACGTATGTTCCAACAATATAAATTTTGCTCTTAAATTATACGCAGACATTCTGTAAGAAACGCAAAAGATGGCAGCTAACTATTCAGCAGCAAAAGCGAAATTCGTTTTTAAAAATAAAAAAGCTGGAAAGGGTTCATATGCCAGGTAGTAGTTTCACTGCAAAAGATATAAGTATCATGTTACCATTTGAGAGATAAGTGTCACTTGAGCCTTTCCTAGTCATTGTTATTCATTCCTATAATTTTGCGATAGAAATTCTTGTGATAAATATGGTAAACACAGAGGTAACACAGATTTCAATGAGATATTTTATTTTCTCGCAGTTTTTCGATTTTCTTTTGTCCATTCCTACTGCTTTTGTAATCAAATTTAATGGAACTAATGAGAAACTTGAATCTATTTATTCTCATTATATTTTGTAAAATTTTTATTCCCGTACTACTACAGCACAGGCCTCCCAAATGTTTATTTTTACATCTTTTTCATCCCAAATAAATATAGAATATCTATCAATGTTTTCATTTCATCCCTTGCAGTTTTTATATGTTTCACTTTCTGCTGGCTGCTAAGTTTTTCGGTATATTTTTTATTATGTACCAGTTTGTATATTTGACGATCAAATCAATCACTACATATATCGTCACAATTTTTGGAAAATAGTAGTATTTTTGTTTTATAATGTTTTATAATGTTTTTACGATTTTCGCAAATTTACTTTTAACGGGGATTTGTTCCATCTATGAATGTCTGATTTTATTTTGATTTTTCGACCTTCAAGATCCCTATATTTCTTTTATAAAACATTCACATTTATTATTATCATCTAAATTTGATAAATTCCAGCAGTTTTATTCTTGAAGGTTATTGTCGTCCATTACCGAATCTGTTTGATGGTAACTTTCCTCGATGTTCTTCGTCGATATCCGACGTATTGTCGTCAAAGATGTTACCGTCGTCGGAAAGTTCTTGCAAACCCAATTGGTATTAATCGGGAACTGGAATTTCGTGACGGAACACAATGGCACACTGAATATACAAGCAAGTTACAAGATTGATTGAGTCCAGCACAAAGGAGTTGCTCCTGGTTTTGATAAAGCAATAAGGATAAAATATGTTGAACTGATTGTTCCATTGTGTCCCATACTGGGTTTCACTGGAACACCTTTTGGGTCACAGAAAAAAAACACTATTTTATTTGACGTTAAGTCTACCAAATTTAATTTGAAACTGTAAGTAACTGTTCTGTCTCTTAACAAGCATCGATTAAATGAACAACATAGGGTACTATATGAGGTGTACACAACTGAACGAACTTAATATTAAGACCATTTGAACCACATGCAGCAGTTGTAATAGAAAAAAGTATTCGATAAGCAGTGTGTTCATCTACTGGAACAAATCGAAATTGCTTATTATTGAACTTACTAGTAGAGTAAAAGTTATGCAGTATCTTATCCAATGTAGGGCTGGTGATCGAATTTGCAAAATATTGGTTTATGCGATTAGGATCTTCCAAGTGACATAAATGTTTTCGTTGTTTACATAAACCTATATTAAAAAAAAAATCCACATCTTGCTGGACCCCACTTATCCTACCTTAAATTCGAAAACAAATTTCTTTTCAGATTTGGTGGCTGCTGTCGTCAAATTGTGCAAAGTCTTGTAATATTCCCAAGTAATCAAGCTGCTACTCCTTTTAAATGACCTAAGTGCACAAGTGATTAATAAGGCCTTAAAAAAAAATACAGACAACCCTTACGTATGTGGTACAATGCAAGCTCGTCGTTTTTGGTAATTTAAAGTCACGATTTTTCCTTGTGCAAAACCATCTGATGCAAATTTAAACTTAATAATGATATTAATTAATCTACACCAGTTTCAGAATGAGCTGTACAATCAAACCACAAGAAATCAATTTGGTCTCTTATACTCTCTGTTATAATAAGTTTAATCTCAGGCAATGTCCATTAGATTGTAAATGATCTTCTATTAATTTAGATATTAAGGAGACACTGGAAACTAAATTCTCGCTTGGATACACAAGTTTTGTGTTTGTATCATACCCTTTAAAGATTATGAAATCGGTAATCCATGTTTCACTCGTTGTTTGCAGCAGCTTAGAGCGGTTGGCGCAAGAGTTTCCTTTTAACAAATGCTTTGCGATATAACTAGCTACATACACATCGACTAAACCTAAATCCATTATGCTATAGTTAAAGGATTGTATCGACTACGAGGTACGTTCCGTTCCTTGGTCAGGAAAAGCTTGGCTTAATTCCTTGTTTGTAGATTTTGAGGACGATTTCTTTGTTTGGTTTTTTAAAACTGTTAACAAGCCTGTTAATAGTTCGTTATCGTCAGCTTCGCAGTTCATAGTCCATATACTTTTATTTACTAAGCCATTAACAATATGGGATTTTAGAGCATGTATAAATTGTAGTGACGTGGGATTGGTGTTACTCTCGCAATATTCTCGAATTCTCCCAAACTTGTTCTCAATGGCGTCTTGATTTAAACTGCGAGTTCTTAAATATTGCATCTCGAATGTATTTCGAATATGATGCCATAAGGATTTAATAGCTTGGATGTTAGATTGCCATCCTTTTTGAGACGGATCCTTAGAGATTTTTTGGGCTCTTCTTATATATGCTCAATGCAATTATTTTGTCTCTTATAGTCTATCTTCGTCCCTGCGGTTCTCGATGTCGAAATTTAATTTGAGAGAACAATAAATCAAAAGCGGTCTTATTATAACATCCTTTTGAAATGTCTTGCACTAGTGATTTCAATATCTTTTGTTCGCAGACTTTTCATTGTGTTTTCGTTTTTTAAATAGCAATTTCAGTCGTCTTAACTTTCGGTCCTTAATTAAATTATATTATATTATATAGTGCACTTGCTGTAAAACCAAAATGTATGTGTTAGTAAATCGTACTCGCAAATTTAGACTTAATTAAATCGAATGATACAAAAAGATCGTAAACTTTCTTACTTACCGGAGTGCTTCATAATGGCTGATACACTGATGGATAGCTCTGAGAAATCTAAAACAAGAAGAAATAGTAATGTATAGCTGAAGTGCGAGTTGACCATTTTATAGTTACATAACTTCAAAGTAGCTGACTTCTCAATTTTAGCGGCTTTTACTTACCTAACTACTGCCCTACTTGTTGTTGCTTTTCCGTAACTGCAGAAGCATTGCAGTAACTGCTATTAATTATTTATATTTTCAATATAGGACTGTATCGATTGCGAGGTATGTTCCGTTTCTTGGTCAAGACGAGCTTGACTTAATTCCTTGTTTGTGAATTTTGAGGACGATTTCTTTGTTTGGTTTTCTAAAAGTACGTCTATACTTATACCTGCATATTTAATGTTGTGAACTCCAGTTGTTTGTCAGAAAGGCTTAAGCATGTTTCTGCACTCAACATTTGCTGCTCACCTAACTACTTCTATTTGCTGCTCTTTTTCGGGAGTATGCTGCTACATGAAAGACCTTCAACAAGAGTGCAACTGTTGTTAACCATTATAATTTTAATAAGTACAATTACCTGAATTTTAGGAACTTGATGTTTCGCCAGAAAGACTTACGTAAGATTCTGCATAGAATGCGTATAATTATAATGCCACGAGTATTAAATAAGTTCTCTATAAGATTTTCATGCAGCTTTTTTTCGACTACAAAGATTGTGTGTTCTTTATTATTATTCTTTTCCCAACTATTTTTGGCAACTTTAATGCAATGGACATGTAGTTTGTTATAAAATAGCAGTGACAGTTAACAATAGAACTGTGTCAGAGAGATAGAAAGATGTACCGCACGGGTAAAAGCGTCGCTATCTTCTCTGACAGCCATCCACACTTAAACGAGTTAGCTCCTCAAGCCGTGGACTCTAAGCTGATTTGGGATTGTGTAAGCGCCCTAAATGAGGTGCGGCACCCAAAGTAAAGTAAAAACCCAGCCTGGTCCCTAGCCCACTCGGGCGACAGAGGAATGAGGCGGCGGACGAGCTGGCCAGGCGAGGTTCGTGCAAAGCCATTCGTTGGAGCCGACCCTTCTTTCGGCACTACCAAATCGCAAATCAAAAATAATCCATCAATGAATGGATATACAATCAGTCCAGAGAGTGTGGCAAAAAATCACCCGGACAATGGGCAGGCAAAAGAGTTCCTAAAGGAGCAGGAGCCTGAACTCACGAGAGATCTACACTGAATAAGACAGGAGACTGTCAAAATGATTGTAGGTCTGCTGACTGGTCACTGTAGACTGAATAGCATATGTATAACGTAGACCTGGCATATGTGCAACCTGCAGATACTGCCAGAGGAGGAAGAAACACCAGTTCATGTGCTGTAGCCATGTGAAGGCCTGGCGGAGACAAGGTTTCTAATTATGGGGAGAGAACCCCACAGCTAGTAGCTACATAAAGAAGCCGCTCTCAAGATGATTAGCCTAATCAAGAGGGCAAAAATTAGAGAGCGTCCTCTAGGAAAAGGGGACCACAATAGATCTGAAAAGGTCGCGGTGAAACAGGTCGATAGGCCACCCCAATCCTAATCCTAATCTAATCTAACAATAGAAACCATGTATGACACAAGTGATATAGAATTTGTTTGTGAACTTTAAAAGCTGTGTTAAACTTAAATTTGTGTAAACGTAAAATTTATTGAAATATTAAAATACTTGTTTATCTCAAAAACGTTAGGGAAACGCGTTAATATATATTTCCATCATGAATATAAAACTGTAATAAAGTTAAAGGGGTTACACAAAACATAGCAAATAATCTTACATTTTTGGTGACGATGATCTGATGTAGTAATTCACCACCTCCTAACATTAAAAAATAAGTGCGAAGACGCACTATTTAAGAGAGGATTTGTCATCAGCGTATTACCTAAATTGTTAATATTTCTGGATCTCGATACTTACCTTTCTTGATCAGTTGGAAACCAAAACATACGTCTAGACGCCCGATACTATCCCACATTTAATATCAATCATATAATTCTAGGTGAAATTTAGAAAAAAGAGAAAACAAAAAAAACCTCGCAATAACAATATGGACAAGGACATTTTTGTTGATTTTTTTTAATTAACCCATTTAAATCTACAGTCTAATGTTCGCCGGTGGCCACTCACACACACCGCACTCTTCTGCTCGTCAATATCATCACCCGCCTCGGTAGCCTCGGTTTCACTACAACAGCTTAATTTACGCGAAGCGAGGAAAATCATTGTACGAATTGCCGCAAAACATCTATACAGGGCGTTACATTACTCTCCCTTTTAGAAAAGGCAATGTTCTCTCTCAAACTTTGTCTTGATACGAAAATTCAATGAATTATTATAGCTACTATCTCCACTAACTTCTTAGTCTTCTTTCCTTAATGTTCGTTATTCGTTAATGAAGCGTTGCTCGCTCAGATGTGTTGTGCTGTTTTTCATCTTTGGTATTAGGTCTTTGTTACGAGTTTGGAAGACTTCCGATAAATATCTTCTCTCTACCTCACTTGAATCCAAGATTTATTTGTTGACTAGAATTGAAACAGACGTGCTTTGCTTGATTTCAGCGTGTTGGTAATCGAAACTCTTGTAACTGAATTGTCTAAAGACCTTCCGGTTTCTAGTGAGTCTTTTATCACTTGCCAATTGTAATGCTTGTAATCTTGTTGGTAGTAGAAACTTCTAACTTTTATTACTTCACCAAACTTGTTATCGCCATATGTAACAGTGGAAACTCGTATCTTCTTTTAATTCCATGGCATTCTTTCTAAATGGATTTTATATTTAGAAAAATGAATAAATGGATTATCGTAGATTATTAAAAATAAAAAAAAAAAAAGAAAACCTCAGATTCACAATTAATAAAAAGGGAACAAAGAGTACCTCTACTATTCATTCTTAATTTACTTATAATAATTCGACTACCTAAACTACCTATGTCATTACATAATTGGCTGTTTTTCTGAAAACTGATTTCCTTAACATTATTTAATTCAATGTTGAAATGCAATTTTTTTGGACATTTTTTTTATTTTCTTACAAATTTAAAAGAATATTTGGTATACCTTTCGGTTAATTTGTTGTTAGATTGACTACCATGATTTCCACTCCATTCAGTTAGCGTCATTCGACCTTCAAAAAAAAAAAAAATTTATACAGAAATTAACAATCTGGCAAATTTACATGTATAAAATAGCTGATTAAAGTTAAAGAGGGATTTTTAATAACAGGTATCTTTGCATTCTGTTATTGAACACGGCTCATCTTTTAGATTAAATACTATGTCTATGATACAGTCAATATTTTTGCAATAATAAAAAAAAAAAAATGCTTCCAACCATGTGTCCTCTTCTTTGTAACTGGCGCAGGTGACAAAAGTAAATCCCGAAATTATACAGGGTGATTCTCAATATATGCGACAAACTTTAAGCGCGGGTTATTTTGTTCATAAAAGTTCATAAGAACATATGTCCAAAATCGCTTAATTCTAAAGTTGTACAATGTTTAATAGTAAGTTAACATAATTAATGTTTTTATTATATACATTAAAAAATAATTAGTAAAACAAAATTAACTTATACTAACTGTTGAAAACGACCGCTCCCAACTGCAATACAATCTTCTATCCTCCGTCGTATTGACTGGCGAGTCCGGGGGTATTATGTATAATACCAAGGGTATTTCGAATTGTTTGAAAAGCTGCGATAATACGATTTCTCAGTTCATCGACATTTTCAATGGGAGTCGTATAAACTAATGATTTAAGTGACTCCAGAGAAAAAAGTCCAAAGAATTTAAGTATGGAGTACCGAGGGAACCACGGTTGTGGACCTCCCGTCCTACCTACCGATCTGGATACGTATTGTCCCAAAACCGCCGAGCAACTAAACTAAAATGCGCTGAACCATCGTCATGCATAAAATACATTGTAATCTTAATTGCTAACGAACTTCTTCCAGCAGTAGGAGTTGCTCTCTCAAGAAATTGATGTTGCAGACGGTCATCACTCGGTTCGTGTAAAATTTCTACGGCCCATATGTGATTATTATGAAAATTAATAATCGCGTTTCTAGAGAAAGTAGCCTCGTCGGTGAAGGAATATTTGAGCAAATAGTCAGGATGTTTGTGCGATTTTGTGTTGCATCCATTGACAAAAAACCTACTCTTTGCGGAAAATCCTGCCGGCAAAAGTGCCTGCACCCATTAAATTAGATATGATACAACAGTTGATCTTTCAAATATTCTCCAAACTGTGGCCTGACTAATGTTTAAAGCTAACGCAATTTTTCTGGTCGCTTGTAGTAGGATGTTCCTCAATTTCATTTAGTACCATTTCTTTAACTTGTGGAAGTTCTCACTGTAGATGGCGTGTCCGTTATGAGTCGTCCGTTTTTTTTTTAAATTTCCGTTTCACTAAAGACGTTGGTGAAGACGGGCAAATATTGAATGATGGCGGGATGATACGGTTCGGGTATGCTCTTCATAAAGACATCTAGCAGTACGCGAATTTCCATTGGCAAGACCGTAAACGAAATGCATACACACATCTCAGCATTCGTGTAATTCATTTTAGAAAACAGAAACTGGCAATAAACTGAATGAAGACTCTGACAACTATTGACAAAATAACAAGTTGATTAACTTATTCTCTGGATCTGTTTCTATTTATTTTACAGGTACCTCAGGGCTCTCATTGTTTGGTTCTTCTTGTGATATAATCCGGCTAACACCCAGCTAGCTAGCACACACTCCATATACCGGCGAGTAGCGGTAATCTATCTACCATGACTTGGCGCAAAGTGTATCCGTTCAGAACCACACCTATGACATATTTAATTATGAAAAGGATAACATATTCCCTACAAACCCGGACATGTACATACCCACGTCAACAAATACTCCCCACATATAGCTTAAAGTACTTCGAGCAAGTTCTTTTGATTCCCTCGTTAAATAATTTTACAAAGGCATAATTTGACTCGTCCACTTGATACCTCATAACTTTTCTAGTAATTTCGTAAGTTACTGTCTGTCTTTCTAGTCCAAAAATAAAGTTATGTTGAATACTATCAATTTTTGATTGCGTATGAACCTTCACTTACTAAACTTTTAATAGGTTTAAAGCCTAAATGATTTTCTGACTCTATTGTTAATATTGTTGATTCAAAATTATGCATTAAATGACGGTTGACAACGATCCATCGGTTTTCTATATAATACATACATTGCAAAATGTGAGTGATAGGGTTATAAAGAGGCTCTCGTTATTTACGGTAACAGGCAGTTCGTTAAAACATTTTTTGATTCTACGTAATTCTGTTACTGTAGAGGTACATTTTAAAATATACAAAATTTCTCGAATGGTCTTATTGTTAGTCAAATAACCTGGTTCGTTTTTAATAATAGTGCTGAAGCTCATCAGCGTTAAATGGTGTTAATAATAAGCGATTTTTAAGAATTTTCCGTTTTAATAAACATCTTCTATAAACTATGTCAACATAAAGATTATTTAATTGTAATTTAGCCGAAATTTCTACATATAGAAATTTATAATTCTCAAGAGAAAGCAAAAAAAAAAAACATCACAAGGAATTTTAAGGACACTTTGTTGATTTTTTAAAATTAACCTAAATACATTATTGAAAGAGCAATAAACATGGGTAAAATTTAAACACTTAAATCAATACTTACATATCCACCTACAATCTAACGTTGATCGGCCGGCCACTCGCGTTCTTCTGATCGTCAACGCCGTTATTCGGCTTGCTAAACCAGAAAAATATTGCATGACTTGCAACAAAACATCTGTACAGGGCGTTACATAATGGCAGTATTCAGGATGCGCAATAAGCAAGACGCTATCTCGTTATCGCCTTTCTCTGCCACTCCTTCATGCTAGGAATACATGTATAAGTGCTTGTTATCTCCAAAGCTGATGCTCAAAGTTGTAGCATGGGCTTGCGTAAAATAAGTCAGACTGCGTCAATTGGAACAAACACGACGTGTTCCAGATCCATTCAGAACACATTCACGGTAGTATTTGGTATTTGCGATAATGCCCTTTTTCATGAGTGCTGACGCTGCTTCTTAGCTTACATTCCTTCCCTCTATCAAAGAGGCGTCTCCGACGACTCCACCTACTTTAGTCTTAACCTAAAGTACAACAAAAAACTGATGATAATATCCTCAGTTGAATATA
This sequence comes from Protaetia brevitarsis, assembly GCA_004143645.1. Taxonomy (NCBI): domain Eukaryota; kingdom Metazoa; phylum Arthropoda; class Insecta; order Coleoptera; family Scarabaeidae; genus Protaetia; species Protaetia brevitarsis. The sequence goes on along the minus strand of RXPK01001693.1, from coordinate 21,594 downwards.
AAATTAAAAAAAATTATATACACTCCGCAAAAAAATTATGGAATGACCCAATTTTTTTTGAAAATTTTTTATTTTTTCAAAATTGCATATTCTGTAACTAAGTAGTACACAAACATATTAAAAATAGAACAAACTGCAAAGGAAAAACCAAAGACCGCAACTTGATAAACATGACAATTGAAAAACTAACTTCGACGCAAAGAATTTAATTAATGAAAACTTGAACTAATAATGAGTATTTCCGCCTGCGGGTCCGTATTACGGGCGGCCATCCGCCATAGCAAAGACTCCAAAAGACCTCTTGATGTAGTTCTTGACCCACTTGGTTCCATCCAAGCTCTTCTAGCGTTCTTGGTGAAAACTTGCCTGGTTGAGTTTCCTCCCCAAGTGGTCGCAGACATGCTCTATTGGATTCATGTCCGGGCTTCTAGCTAGCCCACTCCAAAACACGTATGTTAACCTCATTTAGGCAATTCGTACATATTGGCGATGTGGGACGAGCGTTATCATGCATTAAACGGAAATTCGGGCCTATATAAGGAGCAAATGGAACCACATGTGGCTCTAAGATAAACCTAATGTATCTATCTGCGGTCATAGAACATTACGAATAACCAAACCAACTCCGTTTAGCCTCTGAGAAACACGTCCCCATATTAAATCGATACCACCTCCGAAATTTTTTGTGTTCCTGAAGTTGCACTGACTGAAGCGCTCACCATCTCATCTTATATCTGGCAGGCATCTGTCTTGATGAGAACAGGCAATATCTAGACTCATCTGTGAACCAAAATGTTAGCCCAATTTTCAGCGGTCCAATCACGATGACTCTCACAAATTGTAGTCTGTAACTCGGTGTTTCTGTAGTGAGTATGGACCTTTAGCTGGTATTCTTGCACGTATTACTTGTTCTCTAAGTCGGTTCCTTACCGTCTGAGACGTAACATTTAACATTTCGAAACGGTAAGCAGCTCGTTTTTAATCTTGTCTTGCAGTGCAATGCTTTTTCGCAAGGCTGTAAGTCGTAAAAAGCGATCGTCTATGGCCGTAGTTGACCGCTTCCTACCTTGTCCTGGTCTCCTCTTATATTCCCCAGTTTCTCTGTACCTGCGCGACCACGTTTTGAAATTGTCGATTGTCGGCACATTAACACCCTACTAACGTATCTTTGACTCTACCATCGTTAACTAACGAAATAGCTTGGACAATTTCTTCGTGGCTCAAATTAACGTGGCATTGCGCATTGGGTGACCGTCATTCATCCTTTACCAAACCAGGCAAGAGGGCTTCTACAAGGAACACGTGATAAATGTTAAAAAGAAAAACTGTAGTTTTCAGCTTAACAATTTTTGAAAGAAATGAAAAGATGTAAAGCACCTAAAGCTCAAGAAATTAGATTAGTGCGTGACAATGTCATAAAACCAAAACAAACAAACATTATTGCAACGATTTACTTTGCATAGATAAGGTGATTCCATATTTTTTTTTGCCGAGTGTATAAAGAATATGTATCATGAAAAATCATTTAAATGTTATCTGTTTTTAATACATTACAAAAAAAAAAAAACAATAACACAACAATAACACAACACAACTTTAATATTCATATAAAAAAAAAACATTAGAAAACTTAAAATCCCTAAATGTTCTGGTATTTCCACACACATTACGTTAAGTTTTCGCGCACACACTCACGATGCCCACGACCGGAGCCCGGTTGTAACACGACACTTTGGGGTTGTTCAAGTTTCCGATATCCCGTACTGTTTTTTTCGTTCGTTTTATTCGAACGCTTACTATGAACATGGATACAGTACATAATAATGCTGTCTTCTAGGGACCCAAGTAGACGGAAGTTTCCAGCCGAAAAGATCGTACAAAAGGAATCTATGGATGATTGCGTGTACTATAAACTTCACAGCTCTCACGATCATATACATTCCAACCACACCAGTGATTGGTGTCAGCAGGCTTTGGGTAGCAGTCGAACAGGTTGGATCCTCCACTGAATCGGACTTTACATTAGGTTGACTTTCGGAAAGGATGCCCTTTTTTTGAGCATGGACACAATACATGGTTACGCTGTCCAATAGGGCTTAAAACTCCAACCAAAAATATCATAGAGTGGATTGAATTTTGACTTTGACGGGGGAACATTGAATCAGATGAACTCTACTTCTCCGTAAGTAACGGGAGTAAAACCAAGTACCTTCTTTTTAGCATATACAAATTCTGCAGGGGCAATAACTGTTAAAGTTTGCAGATTACGTAGAATTTGTTGCTCTAGCTCAGTCAAGGAGTCTAGTCTGAGTCAATACATTGTGATATAGGGCTGCAACTTGTTTTTGGATGTGTCTTTCCACAAAAAAAAAATTTGAATTTACGTTAAGTAGTTGGATCCATGTTGAAAACACCCATATGGCCTTTACGAAAATAAAACGTTCCGAGTTCAGAAGTTTTTATAATGAAAAAAAATTGGGTGATCCGTCTCGTAAGTTATTTGTCTGCAGATCATAGTGGGATAATACGATGTTATATCTGCTGCCCATAGAAATTGCGAAGACTCCTAAAGTGATGTGCTTCCAATCAGAAGCCTCTGCTTATAGGGTAAATATAAGTGGAGAGGCCATTTGCCATCATGAATGAATACGAATGCATGTCACAATGGGTTTTCATTCTGGTTACGTGAATTTTACATTGAATAATAGGGAGAGACTCCGTTTCACGTGTTTGGATTTGTTGAATCCTCTCTCTTTTCACAGACACTTGTTTAGCTGGTGTCTTACATTGTCCCATTTCAGTTAAACTGACGGTGATTATGTTCATACCCTGGTCTGTAGGCGATGAAGGAATAACTGGATCCAAAAGATTCAGCACGAGGAATATTATTAACGTCTTCATTTCTATTTCCTTCTGGTTCTCTACAAAGAGATTTCGCGTTAGCTGTGGGATTATGAATTCCGCTCAACTAGATTAACTCATTATATAGGTATATCCGCCGTTCTAATGAACGTCACCGTGGTGGGTCCAAATACTCGCTCTACATGTTCAATATAAAAGTTTTTTTCTTTTTTCAACCGCACGAGAACAAAATCATTGGGAAATAGGTGCTGCACGACAAGCAACAGATAGCCATTAAGCATTCTCGATCCGAACTCGAAATTGCTTGACAGAGTAGATGCAGTGCTCCAGCAGGAAGCACTTGAACCTTCTCTTAAAAATTTTCGAGTTTAGACAGTCACTGAAGCAAGCAGAAACATAATTAAATAATTTGACACCGACAGATAACGGCGCTGTAGCAGTTGCTCTACATCTGTTAAACGGAGCAATGCATATCGCCATCCTTCACACACAAATGTTTATTATATACATATAGTAGTAACTCGACTATCTAAATACTAGGACGAGACAAAATTCCATACTTCATAAAAAAAAAGGTCTACAAAAGTCAGTACTCCTAATACCCGCCAGACAGCGTATGACACGTTTCTAAGCCACAAACATAGTATGTGTGTCTCCACATGCGCCCCAAAAGATGATGTCATACGAAAACCTTGAGTGGATCTGGTCGTGATTAATACTGTTTTAAAAAAATGTATGGTAAAAAAATATTGCCATAACATATGAATGGCAATATGAAACATTGATTTCTTTTAATTTGGCCAAAACAGTCTTTCCAGCTAAGCTTGGCATCAATGTCGTGTTGTTAATTCAAAGGGTATGGGTATCTTGCACTTACCGAGGAAATTTCTATGCGACACTTTACTGGGGAGTAGGTATCTGTTTTAGTAATCAAAAAACATTATTTTTTGTCCTATAGCCGAGTTTCCGATTCTCTTCCTCACGGTCAACCCAAGCCCTCGCTTCCTGTATCTTCCGCTTGCTAACTTTACCAGTTATTTTCTATGCGATCATGGTACAGGAAACGAGGCTTCGCCTACTTACATTTGTAAGAAGTTTAATGGAACTCTCCGTGACAATAGTTAAGCCAAAGAATTAGTAGACGTTTTACATTCCAGTTATACATTATCCATTCTTCTCTGGAGATTCGATGCTGGTGAGCTATATATGAGCTATGGGCTAATTAGATAAGTTGAAAACCATACAATGTGTTTTATAAAGGTTCATATGCAATTTATTGTCTGAAAACCATCGCCTTGCTTCTTCTCTTAATAGAACGTTCGCTCTTTCTTGTATAATTCTATGGCTCGATCCTGATACCATTGTGCTAGTAAATTTGTAGAGAATAATTAATGAAATCAACTGTCATGTATGAATATAATAAAAAAAAAAATGGTCCCAAAATCGAGCCTTGTGGAACGCCTTCCTTTACCGGTAATAATGAGGATGAGAAATAGTGTAAGACACATACCTCACATTCGCATATTGCATTCGGTTGACAGAAAAGACGCAAACCAACTAGCTGGTAAACCACGAATACCATAACTTGCGAGTATATCTGACAACATGTGGTGATCAACACAATCAAATTCACGTGTTAGAGCGCAGAAAGACCGAAGCGCGCAAGAGCGCGAAGAGCGCAGACCCATAACAACGTCGAAAATAAATGAGTTAACCGCAGATATCATGGAAAACCTTTGCCTCAAACCACGCTAACTGCCGGTTACTACATTGTTCTTAAGAAAATGGTTTTGTAAACGAGTCAGTACGGCATATTTAAATATTTTTAAAAATCCTGAATTTAAAGAAATGAGACGAGGTTTTTAACTAATTAGATCTTCAACCAACGTTTTCAGTTCGATCTTATCGCACAGATAACCTCTTTGTGCCCTAGCGACAGTGCATTATTTTTTCTTTCTACATGCACACAAAGCACTGGCAGACGACCAGCTCCTTTTTTACTTTCCTTTCTGAAATTCTGTGATAAATCACAGAAATAGGCACACCGTATTCGTCTTGGGCTGTCTGTATGTTCTATTTTTGTTTTTCACATCTTCGACTGCTTTAATTACATCGTTGACCGCATACATTGGGTTATTTCGTTTTCTACATAGTTTCTGACCATTGTTACTTCATCTATTAATCCTAATTAACTCCTACGAAGTGTTTACATTTATTCCAATACGATCAGTTTTGGGGTAAATGTAAACATATCGCCTGGCATGAGCCAACAGCATATTGGACGTAACCGCACTTTTGCACGAATTTATATCATTCCTTTTCATATTGAAAGTAGATACAGTGACCACTTACTTTTATTTTGCCTATATTCTGTATTCTAAACCAAAGTAATAAGGTTTATTTAACACTTTTTGAATTGTGTTTTCACTCACAAAACAATTAAAACATGTGAACCGTCGCGTCGCCAAACTAATGCAGTACGATAATATCGAAGACCTTGCATCAGTACTGCTAACCCTAACTGTTCAAATATATAGTTTTAAATATTACTAGGTATGTTGACGATTACCTCTAGTTTACATTTGCCCCGCTTTACCTAAATAGCAAATTGTTGGAAATTTTTGTACGGGTACATTGAGTGCAACCGCGGTCTGTCACCGCGGAATATTAAGGTAGACTACTGTTGTCTAAAGAAAAGAGGTTTATTTCATTTATATACATAATGTATTAACATTAATTTTTACGGATGAACACCATTGCTAAAATTCCCACGATCGTCATAGATTCCTTCCGGTAGCGAAATCACATGAGTCCGACAAATAGAGAGCAAACCTCCTGTAAATAGAAAACATCCTGAGCATATCTAATCCCATCGAGGCCGCAGCTCGAATTAACTAAATTACAGGTCGATAGTGGTAAGCTAAACACAAGCAAAGTAAATCACCGCCGCCTCTATCTGTCTACCGCAATCTTGTTAGATCTCAAATGGCCATAGCTGGTATTCTTTGAAGCGCTAGCTGTAAAAACTAAAGGGTACTACACTAGAGTAACATCTCAGTTATGAGGGCACAGCTGAATATCCCACCCACGAGTAGCCTCAGGTGGCCTCCTGATTCCTGGCTAACGTGGAAGTGCAATGGATACTCTAATAACCAAAATAAACAATCACAATGATGATGTCACATTGATTAATTGACATGTCAGTAATGGCAACAGTAATATACATAACAACAATGTAATATTATGGGTAAATCATATTATCATCTACATATTTATTCAATCATGGCATCGTATTTATCAAGCACAACAACAATGTCAATAGTAATAAAATATTCGTAATGGAAGGATACATTTAGTGGCAACTTATGTTAGCATTTATTCATTCAAACATGGCGTCATGTTTGTTCGGTAGCGATGGCGTCATATTTATCAAACAAAAATTAGAATATCAACAGCAGTAAAATATACGTAATGGAGCGATAAAATTAGGGGTAACTTATATTAGCATCTTTATATTCAATTGTGGCGTCATATTTATGAAACGAAAACAACAATATCAGCAGCGGTAAAATATACATAATAATAGTGAAATAAGATTACAGGCAAATTATACCAAAACAGAATGTAAAGCAACCAGTTGAAATTAAAAGAAATGCTCAGTGACCAACTCACCTTCTATCACACACTATATAGTCACGCACCACGTCTGTTGTTGATAACCGACTGCCGAATAGGGACAATTTTAGTCCACATCGCGTTTACCCTGTGTTCGTCGCTCGGGTGCCTCTCCGTCTTATCCCGTTGGAGCGAGTGAGATGTAACGGAACGGGTTTTCTTACCTGGAAACTTTTGGGGATGGTCAGCCCAAATTCATTGAAGCAAAATCAAGCCCCGTTTTACAGATAACCCCACCTGCTCTTTTGACCGACGAGCCACTGCTGGAAAACAATCTTTTTGTTCGGTAGCGATTGGTTTTAGAAGTTTTAGCCAAACATGTTTCCTAAGGGTGTTTTTCTCAGTGAGTCAAAGCAGGGCCGTAAGTTAGCCTAAAGATTGTCGACTTACCCACCTCGTCGGCTTTCCCTTTCCGAAATGACTTCCTCTCCAATTCTTTACTAGGGGTACAAACTGAACTTCTATTTTTTATGGCGAAATAATAGAGTGACTATTTTTTTGTAATTAAGTATATATTGAATGAATTGAGACAATAGAATTTAACTAAAAAGCTACAAATTAAATAAAATAATAAGTAAAAAAAAAGCCAAACACTATTATTTGGATGAAAATTTTAAAATTTTATAATGTTGTTTAACCTAAGCACTAGTAATTTTTACTTACAAATTTATCTATTAAGGGAGAGAGAGAGAGCGAACGAGTTACGGTTTCTACTTATTTGCAGTGGTTAGTTTTAAGCAGAAATTTTGAACATCTTACCAACCGATGTGAGTAATTAAATCTTCCCGTAATCCAAAATATCTAAGGCACTAGAAGCTGCGCTTCTAGTTAGTGAAGAAGGTGGTACTTGAGGAAGGTGGTTACTTGAGGAAGGTGGTTTCTTGAAGTCGGTCCCCATTCGAGAGAAGTTGCCACTTTTACAATGTGCAATACGTTTTAAGTGCAGTTTTCTTTTGTTTTTACTTTTGGAACACCCTGTATAGTCGAAACTATGTTTAGGGTATGCAGCAATCTGCACAACTTTTGTCAAAAAGTTTCTTTTCCTAAAACTCAGTCTTTTTGAACACCCGGTATATTTGAAAATATTTTTAGCTTATGCAGCATTCAATTCTATAACACTTTTATAGAAAAGATTTGTTCCCAAACGCAAAAATAGAGCTATAATGAAAAAAATCCAATCTTCCTGAACACTCTGTAGATTTAAAAATATTTTTAGCTTATGCAGCATTCAATTCTATAACACTTTGGTAGAAAAGATTTGTTCCCAAACGCAAAAATAGAGCTATAATGAAAAAAATCCAATCTTCCTGAACACTCTGTAGATTTAAAAATATTTTTAGCTTATGCAGCATTAAATTCTATAACACTTTTATAGAAAAGATTTGTTCCCAAACGCAAAAATAGAGGTATAATGAAAAAATCCAATCTTCCTGAACACTCTGTAGATTTAAAAATATTTTTAGCTTATGCAGCATTCAATTCTATAACACTTTGGTAGAAAAGATTTGTTCCCAAACGCAAAAATAGAGCTGTAATGAGAAAAATCCAATCTTCCTGAACACTCAGTAAATTTAAAAATATTTTTAGCTTATGCAGCATTCAATTCTATAACACTTTGGTAGAAAAGATTTGTTCCCAAACGCAAAAATAGAGCTATAATGAAAAAAATCCAATCTTCCTGAACACTCTGTAGATTTAAAAATATTTTTAGCTTATGCAGCATTCAATTCTATAACACTTTTGTAGAAAAGATTTGTTCCCAAACGCAAAAATAGAGCTATAATGAAAAAAATCCAATCTTCCTGAACACTCTGTAGATTTAAAAATATTTTTAGCTTATGCAGCATTCAATTCTATAACACTTTGGTAGAAAAGATTTGTTCCCAAACGCAAAAATAGAGCTATAATGAAAAAGTCCAATCTTCCTGAACACTCTGTAGATTTCAAAATATTTTTAGCTTATGCAGCATTCAAATTCTATAACACTTTTGTAGAAAAGATTTGTTCCAAAACGAAAAATAGAGCTATAATGAAAAAAATCCAATCTTCCTGAACACTCTGTAGATTTAAAATATTTTGGCTTATGCAGCATTCAATTCTATAACACTTTGGTAGAAAAGATTTGTTCCAAACGCAAAAATAGAGCTATAATGAAAAGTCCAATCTTCCTGAACACTCTGTAGATTTCAAAATATTTTTAGCTTATACAGCATTCAATTCTATAACACTTTTGTAGAAAAGATTTGTTCCCAAACGCAAAAAGAGAGCTATAATGAAAAAAAATCCAATCTTCTTGAACACTCTGTAGATTTAAAAATATTTTTAGCTTATGCAGCATTCAATTCTCTAACACTTTGGTAGAAAAGATTTGTTCCCAAACGCAAAAATAGAGCTATAATGAAAAAAATCCAATCTTCCTGAACACTCTGTAGATTTAAAAATATTTTTAGCTTATGCAGCATTAAATTCTATAACACTTTTATAGAAAAGATTTGTTCCCAAACGCAAAAATAGAGGTATAATGAAAAAATCCAATCTTCCTGAACACTCTGTAGATTTAAAAATATTTTTAGCTTATGCAGCATTCAATTCTATAACACTTTGGTAGAAAAGATTTGTTCCCAAACGCAAAAATAGAGCTGTAATGAGAAAAATCCAATCTTCCTGAACACTCAGTAAATTTAAAAATATTTTTAGCTTATGCAGCATTCAATTCTATAACACTTTGGTAGAAAGATTTGTTCCCAAACGCAAAATAGAGCTATATGAAAAAAATCCAATCTTCCTGAACACTCTGTAGATTTAAAAATATTTTTAGCTTATGCAGCATTCAATTCTATAACACTTTTGTAGAAAAGATTTGTTCCCAAACGCAAAAATAGAGCTATAATGAAAAAAATCCAATCTTCCTGAACACTCTGTAGATTTAAAAATATTTTTAGCTTATGCAGCATTCAATTCTATAACACTTTGGTAGAAAAGATTTGTTCCCAAACGCAAAAATAGAGCTATAATGAAAAAGTCCAATCTTCCTGAACACTCTGTAGATTTCAAAATATTTTTAGCTTATGCAGCATTCAATTCTATAACACTTTTGTAGAAAAGATTTGTTCCCAAACGCAAAAATAGAGCTATAATGAAAAAAATCCAATCTTCCTGAACACTCTGTAGATTTAAAAATATTTTGGCTTATGCAGCATTCAATTCTAAACACTTTGGTAGAAAAGATTTGTTCCAAACGCAAAAATAGAGCTATAATGAAAAAGTCCAATCTTCCTGAACACTCTGTAGATTTCAAAATATTTTTAGCTTATGCAGCATTCAATTCTATAACACTTTTGTAGAAAAGATTTGTTCCCAAACGCAAAAATAGAGCTATAATGAAAAAGTCCAATCTTCCTGAACACTCTGTAGATTTCAAAATATTTTTAGCTTATGCAGCATTCAATTCTATAACACTTTTGTAGAAAAGATTTGTTCCCAAACGCAAAAATAGAGCTATAATGAAAAAAATCCAATCTTCCTGAACACTCTGTAGATTTAAAAATATTTTTGGCTTATGCAGCATTCAATTCTATAACACTTTGGTAGAAAAGATTTGTTCCCAAACGCAAAAATAGAGGTATAATGAAAAAATCCAATCTTCCTGAACACTCTGTAGATTTCAAAATATTTTAGCTTATGCAGCATTCAATTTTATAACACTTTTGTAGAAAGATTTGTTCCAAACGCAAAAATAGAGCTATAATGAAAAAAATCCAATCTTCCTGAACACTCTGTAGATTTAAAATATTTTTAGCTTATGCAGCATTCAATTCTATAACACTTTGGTAGAAAAGATTTGTTCCCAAACGCAAAAATAGAGCTATAATGAAAAAGTCCAATCTTCCTGAACACTCTGTAGATTTCAAAATATTTTTAGGTTATGCAGCATTCAATTCTATAACACTCTTGTAGAAAAGATTTTTCCCTATACGCAAAAATAGAGCTATAGTGAAAAAACCCAGTCTTCCTGAACACCCGGTATGTTTGAAAATATTTTTAACTTATGCAGCATTCAATTCTATAACACTTTTGTAGAAAAGATTTGTTCCTAAAAGCAAAAATAGAGCTATAATGAAAAACCCAATCTTCCTGAACATCCGGTATATTAAAAATATGTTTAGGTTACGCAGCATTCAATTCTATAACACTTGTTTGGAAAGGTTATTTTCTTAAAGCAAAAATAAAGCTATAATCAAAGACTCAATCTTCGTGAACACCCTGTGTAGTGGAAAATATTGTTAACTTATGCAGCATTGAATTCTGTACAACTTTTGTACAAAATTTTTTTCCTAAAAGTAAAAATAGAGCTATAATGAAAAAACCCAGTCTTCCCGAACACCCGGTATATTTTAAAATAAGTTTAGGTTACACAGCATTAAATTCTATAAAACTTCTGCAGAAAAGACTTTTTCGTAAAAGCCAAAAATAGAGCTTTAATCAGAGAGCCAGTGTTCGGGAACAGCTGTACTCAAATATATTTTTAGGTTATGCGGCATTAAATTATAGAAAACTTTTGTAGATAAGACTTCTTTCCTGAAAGCAAAAATAGAGCTGTAATCAAATTCTATTCCCTTTCCCTGTTCTCTTTTTCGTTATTGCGTTATCCTTGTCTATTTTCCCTATTTCCCTTTTATAATATCCAATAAGTTACAATTTTTAAAAAATAATTGACGATTTTCCCTATATTTCAATTTTCTTCCCATTTTATCCGTCATTTTATTTTTCCAAACAATATTATCAGCATCAAATGCAATGGTATGATACAATGTCATTAATATCTATTTATATTGTATTGTTCAAAAATGTAATTACGATGGCATACACACACACACACTTATGGTTAGACAATGAATTTGACATAAATCCCATTTAGAGCCATCTACGAACATTTAAACCTAAAGCTACTTAGATTGTTCTACAAAAAGTTCTTCATATCTCAAAATCTATTAAAGATAGATATAGGGAGTGCTAATACAAAATGATAGGGGATGATGTTTACCTCCCAATTTCGAATTAAAATACAGGGTGTTCTATTTAAGAAAATTGAGTTTTCTGCATTCGAAAATATGTCACTCAGTTTTGAACACTCTGTATATTAGAATGCGAAGTATGCGCACCATTTCGTAGAGCTATATCTGCATTCATAACATAGCAAATTTGGAGTCTCTATTTGCGGTATTAACCGAGATATTAATTTCTCAATGATGCAATGATTATGACTTAAAAAAAATGAAAAACTTAAATAACTCAAAAACGGCAACATGTAGCTATAGCAATAGCTAAGGAAGACTGTCATATTTATAACCGTAGAATCCAAAAATGTAAAGAAAATTATATCATTCTATTTAAAATAACAAAGTTGACGTCCACTTCCGGTCAACCGGAAGTGATATTTTGGTTAAAGTATTTTACATTTATAGTTTCAATCGAACAGATGATGGTGCCAAAATCTCAAATATAAGTAAATAGTAGAACATCATAAACTTTTAATGAACCACTTACGTGGAATGCCATGTATATAATATATGATTAATGCGATTGTATGAACAATTAAAAGATGGTATTTAATTTTAAAGAGATTGTTGAATCTATTTCAAATTATATGAGAATTCTAATAAATATATATTACTTGATCGTTAATAAATTGTACATATTTTTTAATGAAGGTTTTATTTTAATTTGATTTAATTGTGAATTTAATTTGTTTGATATCGGTATTAATGAAGTATTAGTTGGCAGCAATCTTATTGTTTTATAAAAAAAATTCTCGATATCGTTTCTATTTTTTTTTCCTCTTACTTCCAAACAATATTATCAGCAACAAATGCAACGATCCAAGCACCCACAAATGTGTGTAGCAAAATATTATTTTTTAAAATAATATTCCTCCATTTTAGTCGCGCCATCTTGTTTTTGATTCTATATTCGCAAATAGTGGTTCAAAAAAATCGCATAAGTCACGAACTTTAAAAAAAAAAATTGCGCTTCTATATTTCAAAATTCTCTCCCCCATATTGCGTCCGCCATTTTGTTTTTCCAAAAATTAATATCAGAATCAAATTTAGCGACCTCAAAAACGCTTGCGTACGAATATTTGTTGCAAAATGTCTCGTATATTTCAAAATTTTCTCTCCTATATTCAATCCGCCATTTTATTTTGCTTAAACCTATTGTCAGAATCGAATTCAGCAACCACAAAACCCATTCAAACATTTGTTAGAAAGTGAATCATGTTTTTGTATTTTTGGAAGCGTTTTTTCGGCATTTGGCACCATTGTGTGGTGCACCAAAATATTCCGAACATCAATGTACATAAAATAAATGTTTTTTTGTATATTTATTGGCTTCAATAATAAGCAATCATGTATTGTAACCGATAAAGCATAATTATAAAAAAGGTACGATAAAAAAAAACTTGCACCGTCCGCGATTCGAACCCGGCACCGTCGGTCGACGACGTGCGTTTGTCGTACACGGAACCCGCTGAGCTAAATGCATCTATACTTTTTGAAATTTAAGTCGAGAATATAAATTAAAGCATGGCAATGACTGACAGTTCAATTTATTTTACTTTATTTTAGATATTTTAGCTATGTTATGATTTACTATTGCGCGTGTGTGTTTCTTTCGTTGTACAATATGTTGGCCCTAACGCAACTGACGGATATCAGTATTTGTGATTTATGTCTTAATTAATCTAATAAGAATTCAATGAATGTCATTTTCTATACTACTTATACTAATAATGTATTCAAATTGCACTATCAATTATTTGGGTGAACGCACTTAAATACGTTATACGCGCATCGCGTACCGAACGCTATCCTTCTTCATCTTTGTCGTGACAACTGTCAATAATAGAATATTGTTTCGTTCGTTTGCAACATAATAGCTGTTTCTTATTGTCTTTGCAATTTGCATTTTCGTTTATATTGTACTTGAGTGATGTCGGTAAAGTGTTGTTTAAGGTCTATTCTGGATTAGTGTTAATTAGAAGGTTATCTTGTCGAATTTGGACTCTGATGCTTTCGCAGCTGCGCTTCATTGTTTACAGTTGTAGCGGAAATTTTACGTTGTGGGAATAGGAGAAACCGGCGTCTTCTTTTTTGAAGTTGATCGAAAAGTATTTTAGTGCAGGAATATTTGGAGCTTATTTAATACGAAATTCTTGGAACGCGTCACAACATGCATGATGTATTTGTAATGTAGCACCGCTTTATGCATTCTTTATGCTGTATATGTAAAAGTATAATAATATTCTGAATAAAACACCATTTTACTATACTTATTCTTTACTATATGTATAAAATATTCAACAATGCAAGTAATATAGGCATTTAGAAATTACCTAATTTCTCATTCAGCTGATCGCTTTACCTCATAATTATCACAGCGTTTCCACACATTTCTTCGGAGGGGGATCATAAACGCTCTATACTTATTGGGAGACGTTTTACGATAAACTTTTAACACATCTGAAGTTCTGCCCTCTACAGTAAGTGGTTTTTGATATAATAATTTACATGTAATAAGGTTGGTGAAAATAGCTATCTAAATACCTGGATATATAAACAGGATAGATTATAAATGAGAGCGCAGCCAAAATATATACATCATAGTTGCTTCGAGTAAATGTTATCATACAATCGAAGGATGGAGGATAGTGAGCTGCTAATAAGAAATGAAGGACACCTCTCATTTTGGTCAAGCGTAGGCACAAATACCATTTCCTGCCCATATGTTCATCGGTCAATTATCTGAGTCAAATATTTCTTCCAAGAAGCTGTTCGATGAACTTTAAGCACATCCTTAATGTAGTATATTTCGTGATGCTGTCATATTATATTGATATCTAGCTCTAAAAAGGTAAAAAAAGAAACGTCATATTAGTTTCATCGGAAAGGATTTTTTGGTCATCGGACTACCCTCGACAACCCAAATGACATTTCTAGGGGTCGATTTATATATTATATTGTGTTACTGTTATAATATTCTTGTCATCATAGTTGTAGAAAGGTTGAAAAATATGAAATTTACCTCATTAAAAGATGCATATTAATTTTAATTTATCTTTGACAGGCCAGTCGAACATGACTCCATAAATCGAATCGTTCTGTAGAAATGGGCACTTTTTAGCATCAAAACGGTAATATCTGTCACGTAAATACCCATATCCACAATAATTTTGGCGGTAATGTATACTTTTCGTGCTAAATTAGCGCGTACGTTGACGCTTTTCGTGGTTGGATAGTTTGACATCTTACTTGATCCTGGCTCAATAATTTCGCTAAAAACTGTATAATTTAATCAGAAACACATCTGGCGTATATTACGAACCTTTTCAACCCTCCAATAAACGTTAAAATATCTTAAATCGCTATTATTGTTGCCCCAAATAGCAGATTAGGTTATGAAATTAATACCATCGCAAATGACAATATTTTTCCACATTTTTCCATATGCAAACGAATCATACAGGCTTCCAAACATCTCTCCGGTCACGTTTCGATTCGTTATGTGTCCCTTGCACGTCTATTTACGTCCGATATCGTCCCACAACATCGAATCGTTTTGCCGTACGATTGACACGGACGCCCATGACACGAATTCGGTCAAATCAAAACATGCTTACTCGGAAAAACACACCTATATAAAATCGGGTCTTTTTGAGTAAAATTCGCGTCTCGACCCCATTTAGGGTCAAACCGTAAGATGAAGCATGTGAGACGTCTTTCCGACATTAACCCCACTCTCAAATATTATCTCAGCCTCGCAGCGAACATACGAAATTGCCCAACTTTGACAATGCCAAATCGATCGTAAGCCGCCATGTGACATTTCTCGGTCTTCAGCGACGTTCGCCGCGCTCGCACCCATCAAAATTTACATTTCTGCGAATTTTCTCCCCTTGACCTATTTTTAACAATTAATCGCGATACGCCTATTCCCGTGCCATCCCCGTTACCCGTTCGTCCGTCTATTATTTCCCTTTTAATCGTACGCCCGTCTGAAGCCTTAGTTAAGGAACTTTTTCACGCCAAATT
This sequence comes from Protaetia brevitarsis, assembly GCA_004143645.1. NCBI lineage: Eukaryota > Metazoa > Arthropoda > Insecta > Coleoptera > Scarabaeidae > Protaetia > Protaetia brevitarsis. The sequence continues at coordinate 5,968 of RXPK01001693.1, read as the reverse complement.
TACACGCACGGAATAGGGCGACGCCTATGGAATAGCGCCCCCTCGCGCCGGCAAACGCAAGAGAGCCTTTTATTAATATTAACAAAACTTTACACAACACTCACAACAATTTTAAAGAAAAGGGGGTTTTCGAACGGTTTTAGCACAAAACAAAACACCTCGAGGAAAGCTTTTGCTTCCTGTTCTCGAATTTTCAAGCTTATTTTAATTTTATATATTTAAGAAGGGAAGTTTTATTTTTTTTTATTTTTAAGATATGGAAACGCCCGGTAACGAAAGGGTAACGCGTGCTTTTCTGTAGCTGAATCGGGGTCCGCGAACTAATTGATTCAAAACAGCAATGTAAAGAATTTTTATAAACTTTAGTTGTGACGTCATCCCGCACCGATTACTAGTTCCGCTTCTCCTTACAAGAGGGCGCAAGGATGATAGTTGGCGTTATTTTTTTGAAATCAAACGCCCTTCTGGAGAGTAACGTGGAATTCGCTGGTCAGCAATTGTAACATACAATAAACAAAGAAGTAGATAAAATTTAAAATGATACCGTATTATCTTAATTACGCCAGACTTTAAACAAAATAGACTGTTATTTCCTGTGAAAACAACTCCATTTTCTCCAGTTTCTGCGTCTGTATCGTCAGATACTGCAACAAATCTCGAGTTGGTTAGCGCAGGCATTCCGACTTAAAGCGTCAACATGCTTCATGCGATTCCCTGGTATTTGACGTCGAACGTGAATTCCTGTAACCGCAACCACCAGCGAGCAATTCTGGGGATGATTTGTTTCTTCGTGCTTGTTGCCTTGAGTGTATTGCAGTCGGTAATGACAGAAAAATGAATACGCTCTCCACCACCGTTAAAGTCTCCAATTCGTACGAATGGTACTTTTGCTCTAGATCTGTTGTCTGGCGACTGTGGAAGAACACGGGGTGTAGTCGTTCTTCTTGCATTTGCATAAGAATTCCTGCTAAGCCCATTGAACTGGCGTCAGTATGAACTTCTGCAACGACCTTCGGATTATATAATGCCAGGACTGGTCGACTCGTCAAAGAAAGTCTTCAGGCGTTGAAACGCTGTTTCTTCTACTTCACTCCACCTCCAGGCAACTATCCTCTTCATCAGATTTGTCATTGGTCTGGAAATATGAGCACAGTCCTTAACAAAGTGCCTGAAGTAGCCTGTAGTCCTGTAAGAACTGGCGAACCTAATGGACGTTTGTTGGAGTCGGAAACGCTTCAACTGCCTTGGTCTTGTCTTTCCCGGGCTTGACCGACCCATTTTCAATATCGAATCCAAGGAAGGTGATGCTTGTCATTAAAAAGGAACATTTCTTTAAGTTCAGGGTCAAACCTTCCTGACGAAGTATGTCCAGCAATTTCTGTAGATTGTTCAGGGATTCTTCTACAGTGGGCGCATTTAGAAGGACATCGTCTAAATATACGGCGGCATAATCTTGCGCAGGTCTCAACACTCTGTTCATGAATCGTTGAAAAATTCGAGGAGCTTTGGTAAAATCAAAAGGCACTCTATTATATTCGTATTGACCTCCGGGAGTTACGAACGAAGTGTATTTCTTAGATTCCTCGGTGAGGGGTATTTGGTGGTAGCCACTTTTCAATGTCTAGGCTAGTAAAGTAAACGCCTCCCTGAAGTCTGTCAATTTGATCGTCTACTCTGGGTAGCGGATGGTTGTCTTTGATAGTCATCTTATTGAGTTTGCGATAGTCAATGCACATTCTCTCCTCGCCATTTTTCCTCTTTACCAATAGGACGAGAGAACAGTAGTTGGAATCTGACTCACGGATCATGTCATTAGCTAGCAATTCCTCGATAATCCCTCTAACTTGATTTTGCTCGAACCCTGACATTCGGTATGGCCTATAAGTGAATAGTGTGTCATCAATCAGCTGGAGCTCCATTTGCGTTGTAGATGCACACCCGAGTTCTTCCATGGACTGGGCGAAGCAGTCTCGGTATTCGATCAGTAGATCGAATAGTCGACTTTCCTCTTCTTGCGTCACTGGACCCACACAAATGTCTCCACGTGGAAGATCCATAGCCGAGGTTTCTGTGACATGGAGAATTTTGTCGCTGGAATCTTCCTCTTTACAAGGCCATGCTCTGGCAAACACCTGGTTCTTTTTAAATGTGAGGTCGCTGTCCGATAGGTTAATACAAGGGATCGGTAAAGAGGTGCCTTGCTGAAGCCGAAGAACGGTCCTTGGTATACAATATTCTCCTCCTTCGATATGCCTAAACGAAGCCTCAATCAAGATGTCGCCTTCATAATCGGAATTGGCCAAGGCGACATAGATGTGTTCCAGATGATTTAACGGCACCATTCCATTCCTTTTCTTATAGTTTTGAATACAATTTTCTTCGGATTTGGTTCAAAATCTGGGGAGGAGATGTCTGGTTGTCGACTTAGAAAGTTCAATGATTGATCGCCTTTGTAGAATTTGTAATTATCATTGATGGACGTTGACTCGGCTAGTCAACTCACGTTCTCGCTGGATCTCTTTCGAAAACAGGTATTGACTGTATGACCAGAGCGGTTACAGCAAGTACATTGCTTTTCGATGTTTTTCTTGCAGTCTCTAGCCCTATGCCCTGGCTGTCCGCAAGCGAAACAGTTGTTTAACTGAGCTTCGGATTTGTGAATCGAAAAATTATCTGTTTTGGGTCTATGTGGTTCAGTTCGATTGGATGACCTTTGCCGAAATTTCCGTTGACATTTGTGTTTCTGGAAGTTTTTCAGCTCTGAATAGCGATGCATAGAACGGGAGAATCCTGGCGTATCATTTAAGATTGAAAAATATTGGAAAAGAGATTCCGGGGATTGATGATTGCCCGCTTTGGCACCTGTTTTGACAATGTTGTCATCAATGCTTCCAATCAAACAAGAGACAGCGTTAGTTCCTGATATCTTGCAGTTGTTTAGTAGAGTCATTTTCTCGTAAAAATATTTCGAATAGCTCTCTTCGCTACGTTTGCTTCGTTGCATCATTGTTTTTAGATTCTCAAAGAAGTCTCGTCTTGGAGGGGAATGCCGTCATTAACTTCACTTGCCATTGTGACCATGTGTGCTTCAAGGTTGGTAAACCCCTGTACCACACCTTAGCAAGACCTTCCAGTTTTGATAACGCGAAATAGATCGTGGCATCTTATGACCATTTGAACACTTTTTTGAGTTCATCTACTTTTCGACAACAGGCTTGTGCAGTCTGCTCCTTTGCTTCAGGATCAAAAACTGGAACCACTTCACCTTTGCAAGCAAAACTGCTGGAATGTGTGCGCAAGGAAGCTGGCGAGAACTTCACTTAAACTATCGCGGGACTTGGAATGTCTGGGAGAGCGAGAACATCTACGCTGTCGTCGTGAAGAATGTCGGTCACTCCCTGAAGCGGTTTCGTAGTCTCGATCGACGGTCTATTTTGGATCTTTTGTCATACACCTAAACAAAAACCCTAGTTTCCAAGCGGCATCAAAGCAAGATAAGAACAAGAGGCAGAAATGGCAAAAAAGGGACGCGTGAATATCCTGTATACCACTTCTAACGTTGTTGTCTAAAGAAAAGAGGTTTATTTCATTTATATACATCGATACAGGTTTAGTATTAACATTAATTTACTGATGAACACCACTGCCAAAATTCCCACGATCGTCATATATTCCTTCCGGTAGCGAAATCCCATGAGTCCGACAAATAGAGAGGAAACCTCCTGTAAATAGAAAACACCCTGAGCATATCTAATCTCATTGTGGCCGCAGCTCTAATTAACTTTATTATTACAGGTCGATAGTGGTAAGCTAGACACAAGCAAAGTAAATCACCGCCGCCTCTATCTGTATACCGCAATCCTCTCAGATCTCAAATGGCAATAGTTGGTATTCTTTGAATCACTAGCTGTAAAAACTAAAGGGTACTACATTAGAGTAACATCTCAATTATGGGGGCACAGCTGAATATCCCACCCACGCCTAGCCTCAGATGGCCTCCTGATTCCTGGCTAACGTGGAAGTGCAATGGCTACTCACTCCAATAATCAATACAAACAAGTGGTTATCATGGAGAAACAGCTGAATATCCCACCCACGACTAGCCTCGGGTGGCCTCCTGATTCCTGGCTAACGTGGAAGTGCAGTGGATACTCACTCCAACAACCAATACAAACAAGTGGTTATCATGGAGAAACAGCTGAATATCCCACCCACGACTAGCCTCGGGTGGCCTCTCGATTCCTGGCTAACTTGGAAGTGCAAGGGATACCCACTCCAAGAACAAATATAAACAATGGGTTATGGGGGCACAGCTGAATATCCCACCCACGACTAGCCTCAGGTGGCCTCCTGATTCCTGGCTAACGTGAAAGTGTAATGGATACTCACTCCAATAACCAATACAAACAAAAGTGCTTATCATGGGGCGCAGCTGAATATCCACCCACGACTAGCGTCGGGTGGCCTCCCGATTCCTGGCTAACGTGGAAGTGCAATGGATATCCACTCCAATAACCAAAATAAACAATCACAATGATAGACGTCACATTGAATTAAATCAACATATCAGTAATGGCAACAATAGATTCCTAACTATACATAACAGCAATGTAACATTATGAGTAAGTCATATTATCACCTACATATTTATTCAATCATGGCGTCGTATTTATTAAGCACAACAACAATGTCAACAGTAGTAAAATATTCGTAATGGAAGGATGCATTTAGTAGCAACTTGTTAGCATTTATTCATTCAAACATGGCGTCATATTTATCAAACAAAAATTAGAATAACAGCATAAAATAATACGTAATGAGCGATAATTGAGGTAACTTATTAGCATCTTTATATTCAATTGGGGCGTCATATTTATGAAACGAAAACAAAATATACAGTGGTAAAATACATAATAATAGTGAAATAAATACAGGCAAATTATAACCAAAAAGAATGTAAGAATCAGATGAAATTAAACAAATGCTTGTGACCAACTCACTTCTATCCAGACACAATATAGTCACGCTCCACGTATGTTGTTAATAACCGACTGCGAACAGGGACAATTTCAGCCCACAACGCAAGTGACCCTGTGGTCCGTCGCTCGAGTGCCTCTCGTCTTATCCGTTGGAGCGAGTGAGAACTTAACCCTGGCCACTTGGACAGGTAGACGTTTCACAAACGTTTGTCTAGTGTTGATTGACTCACAAATTCTTGTAAAAGGCCATTTAAAAAACGTGACAAAAGGAAGATCTTAACATTAAAATATATTAAAACTAAAAGGAAAAAAATTAAAAAGTATGTATGTCCTACATTACGGTAATGAGATTTGATCATATTGGTAATGTTGGGTCATTCGGTCCAATGAATTACAGGGTACAGAGTACTTGTTGTTTTTTTTTTTCATGTTGATACAATAACACATACGTGTTCCACAAACTAGTACACAAAACGCGGCTGTCATATAAGGTTGGTATTCATATACTGTGAATACAGACACGAACACGATACAGTTAGAGAGATAAGTTGTCATCCGTAATCATTTGTCATTCTTGTATATTGTTTATCAATTATTAATAAAGTTATTTATTAATACCATCTAGTATTAATAGTCAAGAGTGAGTCAAGACACATAATTTAACAGCGGCAAGTTAAATTCCTTTTTACAAAACGCAATAAAACCTATTTTGTGCATTAGCAATTGTTTATTTTTTTAACAATGCTAATAGATACATGGCTAACGTTTTAGTTTAGTTAGTCTTGAAAATACATAAGGTAGGGAACGCTCCAATTACCCCTACACTTAATCATTCGATTTCTGCCATTTCTCATCACCCGGTCTCGCACAATTTGTTGAATACACTAATAAATACATTTTTATTAGGATGTCTGTGATGTGGAAACCGTTCACGATATTCATTAGCAGCAGCTGTAGATTCCATTACAATAATCATAAACAAACACCAT